>APFE030248667.1:0-33430 GCA_000404065.3 Pinus taeda
AATAATTGCTCATTTGAATGTGATTGGGACATAAGTAACATAAGAAAATTCCTTGCTCATGCTCTATATATCATAATTGTTCTTGTTTCATATCATAATTTCATTTGGGTCCTTATTTCTCATATCTGGCTAAGTATACTATATATCTTAATTGTTCTTGTTTCATATCATAATTGAAAAGTGCATCTTAAGAGGGCTAAGATATCATAATTTCATTTGGGTCCTTATTTCTCATATCTGGCTAAGTATACTATTGTCCTAAAGGGTTTAATAATTGCTCATTTGAATGTGATTGGGACATAAGTAACATAAGAAAATTCCTTGCTCATGCTCTATATATCATAATTGTTCTTGTTTCATATCATAATTTCATTTGGGTCCTTATTTCTCATATCTGGCTAAGTATACTATATATCATAATTGTTCTTGTTTCATATCATAATTTCATTTGGGTCCTTATTTCTCATATCTAGCTAAGTATACTAATGTCCTAAAGGGTTTAATAATTGCTCATTTGAATGTGATTGGGACATAAGTAACATAAGAAAATTCCTTGCTCATGCTCTATATATCATAATTGTTCTTGTTTCATGGTTTTATAGCAAGTTGGCTTCTAGTTGTTTTAAGTGCACTAACACATTTGTGGTCGTGAGACTGATAAATTCCTCATAAGATCACATCTAATAGTTTCACTCTAATCTTAGATCACATTGTGTTGAATGGTTCAAGTTCCTTTGGTGCATCATTGAAATAACTCTCTCTCAAGTTGTATTGAGCATCTAATCATCTAAAGAACATTGCTAATATCAAAAGGAATCATTGGATAATAGCTCTTTTTCTCTTTTGCCATCATTGGTTTGTGGTCATTTTAAATCCTTGGTATATTGGCATTTACCTTGTCTAAATATCTTGAAAGGTTTCTAATCTCATTGATCATCTTAAGTATTGGCACCTTGTGTTGGCTAAATGTCATAGTTGGTTAATTATAATTTATTTGGGTGAATATTTGTGGTGGTATCTTGATCAAATTATATCATTGGCATATCTTGTTTATTCATTCTCCTGTGGTTAAAAATCGTCTCTTAATTTTCATTAATAAGTACTTATTGTCATAATTTAAAGATTGACTCATAACTAAGTACTTAAACTTAAACAATCTTAAACTCAAGAATCACTCAATCCATCTTGCATTGCATCCTGAGTCTAGTTGCATTAATTATTTACCTCCAAGCATAAGCTTGGTTGATAGAGATAATAGGACAACCCTTTCTCAATTTAACTTGAGGGACTCAGCACCTCTTTAGTGGTTAACACAGAGACCTTGCAGTCGTTAGAGCCACAATCTCTGCAGTGCCGGAGGCATCGAGTGAATAGAGCCTAACAGAAGGTATCGTTAATCAAGCTTTTGTTTGCTTCCTATTGGCCTTTGTATCACAACCTACTCTAGAGACTAGTTCTAAAACAGTCAAGAGGAAAGTTACACCTAGAATAAGCATCTAACTTAAAATTAACCAAGATTTTGCATTTCACCTAGTTGATAAGATTTGCACTTCATTCAGGTTAGTTGAGCATTTAAGCATCGGTCGTTCATCCGATTACTTGGCCTCTAATTAATATATTACTTGGCCTCTAATTAATATAAAGCAAGAAGTTGACTTGATAAGGCATTGGTCTCACATTCAAATCTAATCTAATTCAATTAAGTCTTGCTAAAATTAACCAAGTAGTTAGGCCATTCATTTATGTCTCGCGGACTTGTTGGTTGCCAACTTGTCCTCCATCTTCACATTTCCATAAGGACTACCCCCCTTAGCCTGTTGTTGGGAGACAGCTAGAACGGAGAGGTCGGGGATCAAAGTGACAGCCCCTGACCTGAGTCATTGTCATAGTGCTTGTACAATCTAAGCGACAACACAACTAACCATTGGTTCTCTAGGATTGGCACCCATACATCCTCATACCTAGGTAGGGCCCAAAACATTGCCCTAAGAGGTTGATGCAGCTAAAAGAAAAGGAAAGAGCAAATAATGGCCACAATGTAAAACAAAAGAATATTAAAATGCAAAAATATGGTTGGGACATACACATTAGCACATGGGAAAAATCCTAGCATGAGCTCTACTTACTCATTATGGCCATCACCTAATTCCTAAGTGCATGTTGCTCCTTCACGCCGTAAAGAAGGCCTCTCATCCAGGGGGCTGAAGTGGCTATAGACCGTCCGCAAATGCCCCTCAAACCGCTAATAAAGGGCAGCCAAGCCGTCCTTTCCAGCATCCATATCTATCACAATCAATAGCCTCTTGCCCACTCCTCTGTGTAGCCTGACACCCCAGTTCCAGCCCTCCGGTAGTAGTGACTGAAGGACCCTCCTTCCCGATATAGGCATGGGGGAATAGCCATCTCCTATTTATGTTCAATGAAGGCGGCTTGCGGGACCTTATAGAAAAACCGAATTAGGATGCATTTTCCACTCAGGCTGACTGATATATATATATTATATATATATATATATATATAATAATATAAATTAATATATATTCTGGGGCTAGAGAATAGGTAGCCTCAAGCAGACCTCCTAAGCAAGCGGGTTCATTTTACTTTTATTGGTGCCCCTCTCAATAAGTACTAAAAGGCCATTGGCCGGGTCACTAACGTACTCCCTTATCAGTTCGAGCCGATGGCGGCCTTGACATTCGAGTGTGCTTACGCACCCTGTCGGTTAGGGTTTGCCCTTGCATGTCCCAACCCTTGATGGGCAACGAGATGCCTCATCATTAAGGAGGTAATAACTATTATACATCATACACAGGAAGCTCTAACCCTTTGAGACACAAGCAATAATACAAAGAAAAATCAAGAAATAGTAAAAGGCGCATAAGAGGGGTTAACTCATGCACCCATGATTGCTCCCTCCTCACACCTATACACCGAGGATGAGGATCCCCATCATGCTAGTCCCTTTGACCATGGCACTTAACCTTGAAGTCTTCTCCCCTCTGTTCCATCATTATTATTCACTAACACATGACCATAGCAATTAACCATGAAGTCTTCTCCCCTCTATTCCATCATTATTATTCACTAACACCTATCGATTGAAGGCTAGACCAGGAAAATGTTACTTCCCCTTAGGGGCTGAAAACGCCTAATAGGGTTATCCATTAGCCACTCCTGCCTAGGGAGGTAACACCATTACGAGTTCAAAGCCCTAATTTTGGAAGGAAAGTCTTATTTGAAGTGTTAAATAGCCCTTTGCTTTCAATCTTGGTTCACTTGGACGCAAAAAATGATTATTGTACCTAATGACTGGTTGCTTTGACTAGACTTTATGTTGTGATTGTCAACTGGTTTAGTAGCCCAAGTCTTGGGCACCTTAATCACAAGTACCCAAGGCATTGGAGGACCATATTGACACCCACAGGTGAGGCATTGAGAGCCTTGGGTCTCTAAGCAGTACCAACATGACTTTTGCACTCGTGGACACCTCTTGCACCAAGATGTTCTGCCACTTTGCAGGCTATCTGATGATTCTTCAATATGACATACACTAAAACCCAGCATGCCCATGGTCGGCCACGGGACTCTTAGAGATATGGAAATTGATCCATAGCCTATATGAGGATGGTCTCATGATTCTTCAATATGACATACACTAAAACCCAGCATGCCCATGGTCGGCCACGGGACTCTTAGAGATATGGAAATTGATCCATAGCCTATATGAGGATGGTCTCACCTTCTGAGATATGGGAGAGCTAGTAGCACCTGGAAAGCCCTCAACGTTGGAGCAGATGTGGGCACATTAACCTGTTGGAGACTCAAGAGACCACATTCTAACCCGCAAGGTGAAATTCGGGGCCCACAGAGAGATTTTGACAGAAATGTGAGGTAAACCTTCACACCATGATTTTAGAGAGCTTCTACACCACTCATTGCACTCTAATGCCTCAATGCATGCCTCATATAGCCCTACGCATGGAGGACATCAGCATTCGGCTCACACGTGTGGGCATTTCACTTGATTTTATATTTTGGCTAATGGGTTGGCTTGTAACCCAATTTATTATTGTAATTTTACTTGAGATTTAGGGACTTTTAGGCTAATTAGACGTTCCTCCTCATATAAATAGAGAGGATGGTCTTGTTTAGCATCATCACTTGGTCTTGGATATTTTGACCTCTTGAGATTTTTGGCCTCTTGTTCTAATGGGAAAAATGCGATCTATGAAGCAAATTTTGTCTTGAGCATTTATTCTTGTCTTTGGAGAAGTCACTTTAGATCAAGAATTGGCAATAATAAAAATTGAGCCAATTTCATTCTTTCGGCAAAGTTTCCACACTATAACGACAAAAGGAGGTCTCACTAAACGTCATTTCAGGTACTGTTGTACTATTGACATTTAAACAATCGTCAAAATTCCGACCATTGTTATCGTTTGATATCCGACATTGCATCGTCGGAGATCATCGTCGACAGTTGTTATTTTCAACACATAATCATCAAATGTCCAATGAATTTTTCTTGTAAGGTTCATCAGATATCCGACGAATTTTCGTCAGAATGTTCGCCAGATATCCAGCAAATGTTTCTCAGCATGTTCGTCAGATATCCAATGAATGTTTGTTGAAAGGTTCATCAAATATCTGATGAATGTTTGTCAAAAGGTTCATTGGATATCCAATGGATCTTTCATCGGACATCAAAAGGATATGGGTCTGTCAGATATTTAAAAAAAATAACAGTCTCAGTTGGCTCTCTATCTCCATATTGAGAAAGGGATCTTTTGCACCTACTCCCATTTCAAGTAATAAATTGGGGTTCAAGTATGAAGTACCTTGGCTTTGTTCTCAAACCAAACGCTTATTGGATTTGTTCTCGGTGGCTTTCCTTAGTTGGCACATTAACCTTATTAAATCTGTACTTGAGGCAAACCTGGTATATTGGTTTTCTTTGTCATATATTGCTGTGGGAATTTTGGAAAAATCAAAGAGAAACGTTTCAATCTTTTATGGAAAAAGAATAAAGGAAAGAACTCAATACCTGTGTTACAATGGGATAGACTGGCTAAACCAAAGCTGTTTGGAGTGGACACTGCAGAATACACATTAATTTGGAAGGGCCCTCACAACAAAGAAAATGTGGAGGATTATTAAAATGATGGTCTCTAGAAGCATGTTATTCTCGCCAATTATATTGCCCCCCTGTTGATAGAAGATTGTATAACGCTGACATTCAAACCTACTACTAATGCATCTATTACTTGGAAAGTCCTCGCATTGGCCCACCTTGTTGAAAATTGGCTTTGCCAGAAATTTGGCCATGGAAGAAGTATCAGATTAGGGTTTGGTTGAAAGGTAGGTTGTAACTTGTGAGGGTCGACATAGATTATCAGAGATTTCTTGGTTTAGATGGTCCAATACTAGAAGAGTGGTACCTTTTCATCAAAAATTTGCAAAGAAACTTCATTACGCTGGACATGGATGAAAACTTTTTGGTCAAAACATCCTGCAGGTGGATTAAACTGCCAAGTTAGGAATCAGGATACTCAACTAGCTTTTTGGATGATGATCCAGAAATGGCTACCTGGTGGTGGACGCCTGTTTGGATGCTCAGAAGTTGATCCACAAGTGGCTAACCTGGCAGTGAAAGCCTGTTTGGAAGCTCAAAGATCCTCCATAGTCTAGGATTTTCTGCTAGCTTGATTTAGCAAACAAGATTCTCTTTTAGGGTGTGCTCCAGAGGAGATCATGGCAAGGTCCCAGGTTTTAAATTCTTTGGAGGAATAACGAAAAATCTGCACAGCATATTGTTACAAACTGCCCATTTACTAAGGAGGTACTGAAAGAGTTTATAACTCTAGCAGGAGAGAATGGAAAGTGAGGAGAATACCTCACTAGTGTACTTAAACTCCAGGTGGAAAACACTTCAGTTGCAGATCATAAGGCCCTTCCTTGTATTGCAGCATGAAGAATCTGGTTAGCAAGGAATGCCACTATTGTTGAAGAACACTCTTTCACCCCGAAGTTTTCTATAAAATTAGGTATTGTTTATGATGAGATTAAATTGGTTCCAAGCCCAAAGCCTGTGAGACAGAATAAGACTTTAGAAATACACATAAAGACACCTTGGAGTTTCTTTGATGGTAAATGTGAAGGAAACCCTTGGGGGTGTGGTGCAGGGGGTGCTTTATATCTTTCTAACTCTCTTTACTACTCATTCAAATTGGTTCTTGGGAAGGGCTCAAATAATTGGACAGAACTGAAAGCCTTGGCAGCCTTGTTAAGAACTGCTATAGAGCAAGTGGTGAACTGTTCCAAGTCTTTAAAGATTCAAATTTGTCAATTGATTGGATAAATGGGAAAACAGAAATGCATAATATCTGCCTCCACCCAGTGATGGAACAGGTCAATCTTCTCAAAAGAAATTCCAATCAGATATCATTCACTCACATATGTAGGGAACATAATGATCTGGCACTGGGCAGACAAGCTTTCAAACCTGGGAGTTCATGTTGCTGAAATTTTCTTAAAAATGGCAGTCGACAGGACAAATGGGGACCAGCCCCAAGAAACTTGGGCTTCTCTTACATAACCTTGCTTTTCACTGTGGATCAAAATGACAATAGCACCGGTCTTCTCCTTGCTCTTTATAGCATGATCTGGAGGTGTTCTGCTTATCTCATGATAATAGCACTTTTTTCATTTGATCTTTCAAATAGCTTTATTTTAGCATTATAATAGGCGTTTTTGATATATATAAAATAGAATCATGCTATACAGAATGTTGGTTTTAAACCTTTTTTAAATCTTTTTTGGACAGTATTAGGGACGGTTATGGTCTATTTAGTTTTTGTTCTCAGAAGCAAGTATAAGCTGTAACTTCTTTAATCTTGAATATAAGTGGCAAAATCGGTGCCACGTGTGTCAGGTTAAGGGACATCCAACATACATACATCCCCCAAACCATTCAGAGATATCTCCCATTTCAGTATAAAAAAAAATTGGTGATATAAAGCAGATGCCTCTGTGTTCAGATAACGTATAACATTGTTATTAGAGCAAGTTTCTCTATTTTCTATAGCAGAATTTCCTGGTGCAGGAGGTGCTTCCTGTTTGATAGTCATATTGGAACCATTTCTTGACTAATTCTGACCTGACAGAATCATTTCTAGTGACCAGATCCAGTGCCAGTTAGATCAGAATTGCAATTAATTACGAATGACCAACTCGGATGGTTATTCGAAAGACATGTGGTGACTACCAGATTCCAAGCCATATCAGAACGAAGGTCCAAAACCACCAAGGAGGGATCAATTCTGGTTCCTTTGGTGGTTTTTAGCTAGGTTACTCATAAACAAAGCAAGAAGAATATTGAGGCTCACTGGAAAATGATGCAACAGGACCAAAGAAAAATGAGAATTCATAATGCTTCTCACATTAAGGGATATGAAAACCAAACATGAAATATGAAAGATTAAAATCTAAGGTATCACAAAGATGGCAGGCTCCAATGAAATCTGTAAGAACAGAGCTAGGTTAGCATGGATTTCAACAAAGGCACTGGAGTAGTGCCCCTTCCACATAATCCTCGGCAAGATCATGTGGTGCGCTCCAATGCAAGGAGTCCACCACTCATGAGTCCTACCACTCACGGTCAAGGAAAAGAAACTCTGAATTGATGACTTGCTATTCAAAAAAAGCATGGAGACAGGAACTTAGAACAGAGAAAACCTATATGTGTCTCTACGCTCTACTAGAGCTACACTATCTATTAGTTCTATGACGTCCAATCTACGCTCTGGGACAAGAGCTCTTCAAGAGTCTCTCAGAAGAATGACAACCTGTCATGTATGTCATGGATTTCAACAAAGGCACTGGAGTAGTGCCCCTTCCACATAATCCTCGGCAAGATCATATGGTGCGCTCCAATCCAAGGAGTCCACCACTCATGAGTCCTACCACTCAAGGTCAAGGAAAAGAAACTCTGAATTGATGACTTGCTACTCAAAAGAAGCATGGAGAGAGAGACTTAGAACAGAGGAAACCTATATGTGTCTCTACGCTCTACTAGAGCTACACTATCTATTAGTTCTATGACGTCCAATCTAGGCTCTGGAACAAGAGCTCTTCAACAGACTCTCAGAAGAATGACAACCTGTCAGGACGATGTCGAGAAGAGGTTCAAGACCTTACCAATCTAATAGCCAAAGAAGTATGAATCTCTAATTGTCATTTCCAGCCCTCAGTAGGCTAGAAAACAAGATTGAAATGATCCACCTGGAAGAGTCTAGATGCGATGGGCCACATAGGGCCTATTACTTGCACCGCCAGAAAACTGAACAGAAGAAACAAATGATGCACCTGATGGGTATGTCTGAGTACATCCCTAAAGGGGCTGAGATTTGTGCCCTAACACTTTCCTTATAAAAAATGCTAAGCATCTCTGGTCTGGTTATGGGAAAAAGTAGTGAGGAAGACTCTCAAGTTCCTGTAGAAGATGGCAGGAAGGTGGCAACACTTCCCTTCAATTGTGCAATAGATGGACATCATAAGAGATAAGACCTTCCTGTAATGCTTATCATATTGTTACGAATTGGGTGACAGACAAACCTATATAGCAAAAATTTGTTGAACATGTTTAGCATGAGATTTTAGCACTTGGAAACCTAGTGAAACCAATAAACCAACTCTTTTAAAAGACTTGGGGTGAACATGCAAGAAATGTGCAGGTGAACCATAGACCCTAATTCCCTTAGTTACTCTATCTGGAAAAAAAGAAAAATAATCAAGTACCAGTGGGCCTTATACATGTGGGCCTTATAGATGTTGATTGACACATGGACAGAAAAATACAAGCCTAATAGTTAAATAAGAACACAACTAAACACCTGAAAAACCTGGATCACTTCTAGATCTTCTGGTTATCCAAACATGCTCGGAAAAGAAACATTTAAATACCTGATAGAAAGAATATGAATTCTGGAAGATTGGTGGACAAGGCCATTTTGCTCCCTTCTATTTCCATCTCTTGCCACGCACCATTCCAAAACCCATCAGAAATAAGAATTCCATCTCCATTCTATTCATTTCTTCGCTGCTCACGCTTCCTACTCGCGTAATACGAATTCCTATAATTTCTGTTCACAAAATCAAAACCGATATTAAAATCTTGAGACTGGTGAAAATAATGGGATTTATAAAACTGCTGAAAAACGGGAAATAGAGAACGTAGATGGTAATTAAAGTATTGAATTCGAGAATTCGCTTACAGGTGTTCGAGGAACATGACGGTGGTGATGAGCAGCCTGTTCCTATAATTTCTGTTCACGAAATCAAAACCGATATTAAAATATTGACACTCATGAAAATAATGGAATTTATAGAACTGCTGAAAAACAGGAAATAGAGAACGCAGATGGTAACTAAAGTATTGAATTAGAGAATTCGCTTACAGGTCTTCGAGGAACATGACGGTGGTGATGAGCAGTCTGTGGACATTCACAGACGTAATGCGGACTTGCGGATGGAATTGAATGAGGCCGTCGATGTAAGCATAGGTTGACATACTTCTCCGGCCCTCTCCAGATGCCGCTTTATAGAGATGTCTAGCACCTGCCTCTGGAAAATCCCTTTTAGACCAGCAACATTGGTTTATTTACAGAAATATACAGAATGCTAAGGGTACTGCCCTAGCTAGACAACTCCTTGACAACTACAATTGGAGCGAGCAGGATTTCAGGGTGGTTCCTGTCCGAATCCTTAAAGGCATTAAGAGCCCAGGGTTGAGATGAATAGCCGTAGATGCATGTTTTAAGCGCACAGCCAGCCACACCTGTTCCAAATGTGCCAGATCACTTAAAAAACAGAACTGAAAAGCTTGTCAAATCTCCCATTTAAAACTTACAGCCAAAAAAGTATGCCATCTTTCTTTTAATCCCATCTTTTAAGTAATCATTAATATTTTAATACAATTTTTTAAGTTTTAGTATGCCATCTTTCTTTTAATCCCATCTTTTAAGTAATCATTAATATTTTAATACAATCTTTTAATTTAAAACTTACAACCAAAAAAGCAAGCCATCTTTTAAGTAATCATTAATACTTTAATACAATTTTTTAATTAAAGATTAATACGTTGAATTTATGGTATTTTTGTTTGGTGAAGCATGTTTTAACGGCACAACAAAGCCACACCAGTTACAAATGTGCAAACAAAACCAAAAAGCTCGTCAAAAAACTTACATCCAAAAAAAGCATGTCATCTTTTAGGTAATTATTAATATTTTAATACAATCTTTTAATCCCAAATTGGGGAAAGGGAACACCGAAGTCGTTTATGTTTTTTTTTCGAGGATTGGGTAAATCTGAATGGATGTATGATGGGGAGTGTGCTGTGGAGGGTAGTTAAATACATGTTTATTATTAAATTAATCTTAATTGTTGTGTTTACTAGAGTTTTCCACACTAATGCGGACTTGCGGATGGAATTGAATGAGGCCGTCGATGTAAGCATAGGTTGACATACTTCTCCGGCCCTCTCCAGATGCCGCTCTATAGAGATGTCTAGCACCTAGAAAATCCCTTTTAGAGTAGCAGCATTGGTTTATTTACAGAAATATACAGAATGCTAAGGGTACTGCCCTAGCTAGACAACTCCTTGACAACTACAATTGGAGCGACTGTCCGAATCCTTAAAGGCATTAAGAGCCCAGGGTTGAGATGAATAGCGGTAGATGCATGTTTTAAGCGCACAGCGAGCCACACCTGTTCCAAATGTGCCAAACAGAACTGAAAAGCTTGTCAAATATCCCATTTAAAACTTATAGCCAAAAAAAGTATGCCATCTTTCTTTTAATCCCATCTTTTAAGTAATCATTAATATTTTAATACAATCTTTTAAGTTTTAGTATGCCATCTTTCTTTTAATCCCATCTTTTAAGTAATCGTTAATATTTTAATACAATCTTTTAATTTAAAACTTACAGCCACAAAAGCAAGCCATCTTTAAAGAAATCATTAATACTTTAATACAATTTTTTAATTAAAGATTAATACGTTGAATTTATGGTATTTTTGTTTGGTGAAGCATGTTTTAACCGCACAACAAAGCCACACCAGTTACAAATGTGCAAACAAAATGAAAAAGCTCGTCAAAAAACTTACAGCCAAAAAAAGCATGTCATCTTTTAGGTAATTATTAATATTTTAATACAATCTTTTAATCCCAAATTGGGGAAAGGGAACACCGAAGGCGTTTATGTTTTTTTTCGAGGATTGGGTAAATCTGAATGGATGTATGATGGGGAGTGTGTTGTGGAGGGTAGTTAAATACATGTTTATTATTAAATTAATCTTAATTGTTGTGTTTACTAGAGTTTTCCACACTAATGTTGTGGTGATATAAAGAGGTTATTTTAAGGATTATTGGATTAAGAGGAAATGGAGTTTCATTATTATGTATTGATATTTTTGTGAGTCAGATGCATAATTTAATTAAAGGTTGAAAAGTAGTGGTTCATGTGGTTTATGTGAGATCTATAGTCTAAAGTGTACAAGAGAGTCATCACCTCAACAATTAGCAAGAGTTGTGACTCATTGGCTCGCAATGACAAGATGTCAAAAATAGGGTTCCAACCACAATTCATATGAAATTCATCCATAAAAGGATAATGAGAAACCTTCTAATTGAGT
Source organism: Pinus taeda (assembly GCA_000404065.3). NCBI lineage: Eukaryota > Viridiplantae > Streptophyta > Pinopsida > Pinales > Pinaceae > Pinus > Pinus taeda. Next base: position 11,695 of record APFE030248667.1, read on the forward strand.
TAACTATTGAAGCACCAAATTTCTCAGGTACTCTTTATATTATTTCTTATTGTAATCAAACTATTCACAGAATTTCATATAGAATATTCAGGACATGAATAATTGAATAGATTCATGCCTCTTGTATTTGTTATAAAAGTATGAATTTAGTATGAGAAAAAATACTATGAATAACTATGTTTGTGGGCTCACAATCAAGTTATTTGGTCAAATTGTACTTGAGACACATTCTAGGATACATTGTTTTGTTGTTCAAACCTTTTCTGTTAAGGAACATTGAAGAAAGCAAAGGACCAATGAATGAAAGTAACTCTTTTCAATTGTAATTTTGCAATCATTTTTACTTTCTAATTTATCAAAAATGTTAAGAAATGATTGGTTTGTGAATAATAGATAACACATCCATCTCGGAGTGAAAGGGTTTAAATTCTATAACAAAGCTCAATTTCTTCACTTATTCCATAAAGAAATATTTACCGTAGAGAAGTGCCCTTTGTGAAATAATGATACATATGTAATGATACACAAGTGTGGTGTTTGAGAGAGGATTTGTGCTTTCTTATAATTTCCAATACCACCACCCTAAATCTATACGTGTCACACTTCTCTATTACCCCTTATAATGTAAATATAAAATATATTTTTTTATTATAAAAAATTCTAAATAATAGTAATTTAAAAAGCAAGATGAAAGAACATAAATCCTGTGATAAAAAAAACTCATATTATGCAAATCACTCCACTATATTGATGTTAGATAGTGTTTACCTTGAAAGAGATTGTGAAGTCCAATGGTTCCTATGCATTGGAATGAAGGGGTCCATCGGATGTCAAGACACATTACTGATCATGAACAATTCTTCATCAAACTATAAAAACATCACACATACTCATGAAAACACTTTGATTCTATCTATTTGCTTAGTCAAAGAGTTCAAAAACCTCAATGAGCCTTGAAATACTATCATTGTTATGTTTTAATTATGAAAACAAGATTGAAAACTTGGTCATTTCCTTCTCAATTTCATATCTCACAATTGGACCAAAGAATTCATTTTACACAACACCGTAATATAATAAGTTCAATTGACATTAATACCATATTAAATTATGGATATTTAGACTTCATCTCAAATTACTAAAGTGAATAAGGAAAAGTATGTCCAAATCACTTGAAATGAAATTACATTAATGCACGTCTCCTTTCTTCTTGTGGTTCCCTGTCTCCCCTCTAGAAAAAAGCAAGGTTTTATTGGGGTTCCAGTCTTGGCTCTTTTCCATACTTTGACCATTTACTCCTCCTTGTTGTCTGATTTTTGGTATGCCACCTGGGTTCCCATCCCTGTATGCCATTGGTAACCTACAAACCTTTTCTAGCACTCTGCTCCTATGTAATACAATTGTTCTCCTCTCTTTCCTAAGAGCAAACTGTATTTTAGGCTCTCAACCTTCCCCTTGTGATACAGTTGACCTTAAATTAAATTCTTCATGTCTATGGAAGTTGGGATTCCTTGGCCTTTTTCTCTTATTCAGGTGGCAATGAAGATTCACAAAGAGACTTATTCAAGTTATGGGGGTCACCCTAAATGCTTTTTCTGCTCTCATCAAGAAGAGACCTTGAATTTGGATATCATGGAAACTAAAATGAAACTGCATGAATAGATGAACCGCATCATCATCCTAGTGGAAGAAATACAAGAGCTCAAAATCAACATGGCTCACTAGGCAAATGAAGTTGACACACTATGTCAGCAGATTGAAGCTCTTCAAACCCAAAATTCTTCCAAGACAAATACCAATGCTAAGTCTAGTGCCTCCAGTAGATGCAAAGGAACTCTTCTCCTAGACCTCAACAGGCCTTTAGTTGAGGATCCTAACTCTCTCTTGTGATGAGCTCAAAATTCAAATATGTTTTCCTTCTTGGGCAGTTTTGTAAATTGTTATCATATCAACACTCTGTTTTTGTATGTCTTCAAGTTAGGATTTTGGTATCAGTAGACATTTCCTCTCTAGAGGATCAGTTTGTAAGAGAAATCATGTACTCCAATTCTCGAGTATATGCCGCATCTAGGCACATATTTTAATACAATACTTATCACTTATGTGTTAAAAAAAAACACTTATCTCATTGAGTGTATTAAAAGTTATTTTCCTAGATTTTATGAACACTATTAATTTGGAACTTTGATAAACACTACTAGTTTGGAACTTCATAAAGAAGTTTTACCAATGCATATTATTCCTTTTATTTATGAGTATTAATCTTGTTAAATAAAATGCAAAAATATGGCATAATCTTAACTTGAATGTTCAAAGCATAAATAATGATAATACTAAAGCTCACCATATGGTAGCAGTCAACTTATTTGAGAATATAACATAGAGTGGATTGACATGAAGAATGAAGTGTAGGTAATTTATTCATACCCTATCCTAAATATTGTGTTAAAGAATTTTGGATGAATAATAGGTGCACTATAGTAAATTTATGTTTTGAATATTTTAACAATTTAGTAATGCGATGAATGGGTATGTAGTTTTTTTTTAAATGATCTATATGTTCTCCTTCTTATTTTTATAATATAAATGGATTAATGGATAAGTAGTGTGATGTATATTATGAATGGTTATAACATGTAATATATCGTAAAAAATATATTCCCTAATTTTATTTGTCTATTATATTTATCAAAGATGTTTTTTAGGGAACAATTCCTAAGCAAATTATAGTTTTTTTCACTTACATTCTATTGTACTCTCATTTTTCGTTTCCTAAGTATTACATCCTGGAGCAGTGGGGTGTAGAACATATCAGAGAATAGACATGCTTTCAGAAAAATGGATGAGCACGTAAAAGTCGAAAACCTGGAACCCTGAAATCCTACTTCTCGTCATGAAACTAATTATAAAAGGCTCCGAGGACCAGAGATCAGAAATTTGTCAATTGTCGGAATCGGGGGCATCTGCTGATAGAACCCCGCAACAGAGAATGGAGGCCTAGCAATCCTGTATCCTAGTAACGCTTTGCTAACTTAATCCTCAAAAAAGTCGAGATTGCACCATTCAAAGTCAGGGACCAAGGATTTTCTCATTCGACACACAGATGGCAATGCACTATGGAGCAAAGATAATGTCAACAATTGCTCAATGGAAGTTGAACACATGCCCGACAATTTCGAAGTTTTCAGGAACATGAAGGACCTAGATATAAATGACATTTGGAACAATCATGGGTCGACACGTGGCTTAGCAAGCATCAATATTCTGCCATCCCAGTGGTAGACCCCAGAGGAGCAAGAACGCCATTTCTAATGGAATTCTAAAGGGAGTCAGGCTTCTAGGCTTTAGGGGGCCAGGGCGCTTGAGCTACCAGGTTATAGCTCAGCGGTGACAAACAGTAGTTCCAACAAGGGGGAGCCGCCAAATGGCAGTGAATTTTCCACATGTCACAATTATCAACGAATAAAGAGTGGACATTTATTAAAAGGACAATTTCCCATCATAAAGCAATATCACTCGAAAGAGAGTTTCAACAGGTGGACAAACATGGCTTTTAAGCCAATTCTACCTCCCGAAAGGTCAAAGTCAACAAAGCAATATTTGTAGATCAACAATCATTATTAATTTTGGGGGCATGAGCCTTCACTCCAACTCCACCTAGGCACCCCACTAGGAAGATTAGAAGGGGCCGTCACATGTCAGGTCAACGTGCGAAGCACGTCAGCAGTGAGAACCGTTATCAAGCGAGCTTGTCAAGTAAGCGCGAAAGTAAATTGATGTATCTCCTTTCCACCCTTGTCCTTCACCCAATCTAGTTCTACCACATGTATCCCCTGCACCATCTAAGTATGTTTCCTGCCTAAAATCCCCACGAACTAACCATTGTAACATGCACACTGATCATTGTGGCTAAAAAAAAAACATTTTCTATTTAAAATGCTCTCATGCACAAGCCACTCCATCTTTTAGAACCTGAAGTCGCGAGCTATCCCTGACTGGAAACCCATATCGCAAGAGATTTGTTGCACCATCAACTTTCAACTTCCTCTGCTCGCCAGGTAATTCCCAGGTACCATGTTCCTATATAATTGGCAACCATGATTAAATTAAAAAAGGACTCATCAAAAATCTCTAAGCAACAACAACCAAAACCCTCGGGCCATTTCGAACCCCTCATGGACACCGAAGGGGAAATTCATGACCCCTTCTGCCCTCTAAATCTGTCTGACCTTTGTTTTGACTTTTATAGTTGTTCTCTGAACAAAGAAGACCCCTTTTGTGTTATTAAGTCTGGGTTGTGTGAAAATTTGGAAGCCCAAATTTCTACTGCAACAACTGATTATGTTTCTTCTATTTGTTAATTACTGAACAAAATTGTTTATTGTTTCCTATAGTAAACATCGAAACTAATACACTGCAACCTTCACCATTTAAATAAAATGCGGAAACAAGAAAGAAATACAACACATCTACACAGTTATTTTTGGACAAATGTCCCTGGAAAAACTTAGTGTGGGAAAATCGGTGCAGTAGCTGAGGGTTTTATTATTATACAGTAGTCAATATGAGTAAAATTTGTTGTATGCCCAACTGGCTATCCTATACAGAGAGAAACTGGACAAAACAAGTAGTGAGATGCTCTCACCCTATCCCTGGAAGAATCTAACTCTGATCCCACTGGAATAGAGGCTTTATCTCCCTTTTGTGCAAAACTGCATCAACCCCACGCAGTCTCTGCATCACCTCTACCAGGGACTACGCTTCTCCTCCTTCTAACCCTCTGCTGACCAGAAACTTTAATTTCCAACCTCCCACTCTCACACCCCAAATCCTAGCTTCTGAAACTCGATGTCCTCAGCAGACATTCGATCTCCCTCTAGGTTTTGCCCTGTCATTGCGTGGGTCAACGTCAGCCTCTCTCTAGACGTCGTTCTATCCTCTCTACCTTGTACTCTCTGACCTAGGAAAACTCCCTATCGGATACTATCCATGTTCCTCACTACAAAATATCACTTCGAATTTATCTCTGACAGCTGCTCTATTTCATAAATTTGATCTTTTGATCTCCACTTGTTGTATCTTCCAAATACCCATCAAGCTTCCTCTTATAATCCTTCTGTTGAGAACCAACAACCCATATTAGATTCTAATTAATGGCTTATATCATTTTTGGCCTGATCCTCGTCTTATTCTAGAAGTTTTACCCATAGTTAGACTAATACTCTTTAATTATTTTAATTTCCTAAGTTTAGACTTAGGCACCCATTAAAAATAAATAATTGTTTTAATAAAACTATCTTCAAGTGGAATTTCCCAAAACGATTTCTAAGTATTGTAGAATGCATGTGTCTAAGCCTCCCTACAAATCTTGAGACTTAGAACACATTTGAGGCATCAACTCCACGCAGTCTCTATGTCACCTCTGTTAGGGACTGCGCTTCTCCTCCTTCTAACCCTCTGCTGACCAAAAACTTTAATTTCCAACCTCCCAGTCTCACACCCCAAATCCTGGCTTCTGAAACTCGATTTCCTCGACATGCATTCGATCTCCCTCTAGGCTCTGCACTGTCACTGCGTGGGTCAACGTCAGCCTCTCCCTAGATGTTGTTTTGTCCTCTCTACCTTGTACTGTCTGACCTAGGAAAACTCCCTATCGGATACTACCCCTGCTCCTCACTGCAAAATATCACTTCGAATTTCTCTCTGACAGCTGCTCTGTTTCATAAATTTAATCTTTTGATCTCCACTTGTTGTATCTTCCAAATGTCCATCAAGCCTCCTCTTATAACCCTTATGTTGAGAACCAACGCCCCATATTAGATTCTAATTAATGGCTCAAATCATTTTTGGCTTGATCCTCGTCTTATTCTAGAAGTTTCACCCACAATTAGACTAATATCCATTAATTATTTTAATTTCCTAAGTTTAGACTTAGGCACCCATTAAAAATAATTAATTATTTTAATAAAATTGTTTCCAGGTGGAATTTCCCAAAACGATTTCTGGGTATTGTAGAATGCATGTGTCTAAGCCTCCCTACAAATCTTGAGACTTAGAACACATCCGATGCTACCAGAAATCAACACTCCCTCCTAGCGAGGAATGTGATCTAGCAATGCAACCTGTTGAAGCATCACTTTGTTCTGTAACATCTCCTTCTGCAACGTTGATGTCTGACATCCTGTCCACCAACTACTGCGCAAATTTTGCATCTGTACTACTACTAACCCTACCACTGTCAAAATTACATCCCTACTGCAACTCCCTCTCAATTCTGCATCTGTGTTGCTACTGGCACTAGCACTGTCAATACTGCATCTGCATTGCAATCTCCTCCAACTGTTGTTGCTACTGCATCAGCAATGGAAAAGCATCCCAAATTACTGAACAAGTGTTCAGTATGATGCATCTCATTTCTGGAGTTCTGATTGTTGCTAGTCTCTACATTGACCCTCTAAAGTCTATGCGTTGCTGCTGACTCTGCTCTATGCCAATTTCACTATTGTCAACTCTAGCTCTGTGCTGCTCAGTCTATGGAGCTCCTAGCCACTGCAACTGTTACTCTGACACTCCTTTGTACCAACTGACACTGGTCCATCTTGCTACTATTAATTTGGGCTCTCATAGCACGATATTGATCCGAGAGGTGGGCTCCTCAAGGATCCCGCCCAACTGTAGTCCTTTCGAATTAGAGTTCTAGATCGCCCCACCTCCCTCCTGAAGATGCCTGGGCTGCCATGGAAAACTCCTCCTCCTCGATCTTCACGGATGCAATCTTCAGATCATGCTTCTCATCTTTGTCCTTCTTCCTAAGAGGAAATTGTGTTGTGTAGTCACTGAATTCACCACACCTTAAGCATTTGATCTTTGAAACCTCTTTCTTCTTCTTCTGTTGCTCCTGATGCCTCTTGGATGTGAGGGATGCATTCTATTCCTCCTCCTTGGGCTTCGACCCACTGTTGTTGCTTTTGTCAAGTTTACACTTGACCAAGTCTCTCCTCGGCTCCTCTTGCTTAAGAGCTGCCCACATTCCATCCCAGTTTAGCAAAGGTGCCCTACCCAAGATGCTCTGGACAAAAACTTACCACTCCTCAGAAACTGAATTCAGGGCCAGTCTAACCATCTCGAAACCTTGAGGTGTTGAACTCATAGTTGCTATCTCATCTCAGGTCTCTTGAAGCTTAGTGAGGAATGGATCAATGCATTCCCCCTTCTGCATTTGCATAGATCTCATATTTTTCTCCAAGTACATCTTTCGTTGCTCGGAAGATCCCTGATATAGCATCAACAAAGCATACCACATCTCCTTGGTAGTTTCTTTGTCAGTGATCTGACAAACTATATGATCCTTCACTCCTTCGAGGATCATTCTCTTGTTCTTCTCCATTTCTCCCTTGTACTTCTTGAGCGGATCTGGATCTGCGGGCTCAGCTACCACGTTGTCGACGTAGATCCTTAGAAAATGCTCATCTAGAAGGAACGACATCCTTTCCTTCCAGATCACGTAGTTGGATGCCCCATCCAACCTATCCTGATCTCTCAATCCACTGGCTACCATCTTTGCCAATCGAAAAAGTCGAATGACCTCCTCTCTTTTGTTGTTGCTAAACAAATGAGAATTCGAATTCCCTGGCTAGGAATTCTCTGAGGAAGAAATTCCCTCAAGTGTCTCTTCTTCCCCATGACGTCTTTCTGTCCGGCAGCTGCCTACAGAAAACTACGTCACACCATAAACCCCTCTTCGTTGAAGCTTTTGTTGCACTACTCCCTCTGCCGCTGACAAATCTCAATCTGGAAATCCTACCTCTTTGTCAACTCACCTGGCATGAACTGCGCAATCCCTTCGGGAATTCAAATTACTGCCTCTGCAAGAAATTCAAACTCCTTTCTTCCTTCAGCGTTGGGCTCTTCCAGCAATGCTCTCGTGTTTCACTTGCAACTCTAATACCATGTAAAAATTTGGAAGCCCAAATTTCTACTGCAACAACTGATTATGCTTCTTCTATTTGTTAATTACTAAACAAAATTATTTATTGTTTCCTACAATAAACATCAAAACTAATACACTGCAGCCTTCACCATTTAAATAAAATGTGGAAACAAGAAACTGAACAAGAAAGAAATACAACACATCTACACAGTTATTTTTGGACAAATGACCCCAGAAAAACCTAGTGTGGGAAAACGGATGCAACAACTATGTGTTTTATTATTATGCAGTAGTAATTATGAGTACAATTCATTGGATGCCCAACTGGTTATCCTATACAAAGAGAAACTAGACATAACAAGTAGTGAGATGCTCTCACCCTGTCCTTGGAAGACTCTGACTCTGATCTTGCTGGAATAGAGACTTTGCATCCCTTCTATGTCATCTTTTGCATAAAACTGCGTCAACCCCACGTAGTCTTTGGGTCACCTCTTCTAGGGACTGCGTTGCTCCTCCTTCTAGCCCTCTGCTGACCAGAAACTTTGATTTCCAGCCTCCCAATCTCACACCCCGGCTCCTGGCTTCTGAAACTTGATTTCCTCAATAGGAATTTGATCTCCCTCTAGGCTTTGTGCTGCCACTACATGGGCAACCATTAGCCTCTCTCTGGATGTCATTTTTTCCTCTCTGCCTTGTACTCTATGGCCCAGGAAAACTCCCCATCAGATATTATCCCTACGCCTCATTGCAAAAGGTGACTTCGAATTTCTCTCTGGCAACTACTCTTCTTCAGAAATTCGATCTTCTGATCTCCACTTGATATCTTTCGAATGCCCATCAAGCCTCCTCTTATAATCCTTCTGTTGAGAACCAACGACCCAGATTAGATTCTAATCAATAACTCAGATAATTTTTGGCTTAATCCTCGTCTTCTTCTAGAAGTTTCACCTTCAGTTAGATTAATACCCTTTAATTATTTTAATTTCCTAAGTTTAGACTTAGGCACCCATTAGAAATAATTAATTATTTTAATAAAACTCTCTCCAGGTGGAATTTCACAAAACGATTTCTGGGCATTGTAGAATGCATGTCTATAAGATTCCTTGCAAATTTTGAGACTTAGAGCACATTTGATGCTAGCAGAAATCAACAGGTTGTACCACCTCATCACCCACACAGTGTACCATTTCCCATAATTCATACACTGGCTAATGGCTACATTCGTGAAGGAGAAAAATTGTTGTATTTCCTCCACCGAGGAGAAAATTTTGGAAGTCACCCCTGAATTAATTCATGACGCCTTCCTTTCTCCAAAAACACCAAAGCCAATTTTTTTTACAGAGACTACACTCTCGTATGAATATGTTAGGCTCTCAGTTGGAGAGAAACAATTCTTTCACCAGTTAATTATGGCCACCAATGCCCAATTGCCCAACGCTCATAAACCCTTCCTGTTGCCCTATTTTCAGAAACTGTGCAACCTATCCTTTCTGTTATCCTATGGCTATTTGGGGATGATGATACGGTAAACGTTTGCAAAGGATTCTTAAGGATTTTACATAAAATGAAGTCAGATGTTACCCTTGATATACCCTCTTTCCTGGCCTAAGTATTCAAATTCCAATGTGAACAATTTCACCTTGCTTCCTCCTTCAATTATTACTCTATATTTGTTTTTTTTTCTTCTATACTCATAGGGAAGAATTCGAGTACCTAGGCCTCAATGTCATGGAATCCCATAAACAAAGGAAATTTGTGGTGGACTGGGATAGTACTCTGAAGAAAAAGCCTGATAATGAAGGATTTACTCATTTTATCTCTACTTTCATGGCCACTGGTTACAAAATTATCAATGGAGACTCCCCTCCTAGAATCTTACCCCAGCATAAAAGGATCCTTCAGCTCAACAAAGATACTACGATGGGTGACTAGTATTTGTTCGAAGATTATACTGAAATCCGAGTATATGGATCTAAATTGCCTCCCTATCAATTGCCCATATTTATGCCCATGAGAATTTTTGCTTTGGAATTCATCACACAAAGCTTAAATACATACCAGATCCATTTTGTCCAAGCCAAAAAGAGTCTTATGTTTAAACTTCCCATGACAGTGGGCCCATCCATTGTGAACTGTAGGTAGGAGTTCCAACATGTGGAAATTATGTTGAAGCAATTGAGTTTTGAACTTAGAGAAGTATGGCATTATGATCCTCATGGGATTATTTCTAATAAGAGAAAGGACATAAATGATTTTGCTTATGAGCATGAGTTTGGGCCAGAATTAGAATGGAAGGCTAACTCTTATTCATGGCCTATCAACACAGAGATGGAGATTGAGACTTCAAGCGTTAAAGAAAAGACTAAAAAAAGTAGCATCGATGAGGCAGGGGATACTAAAATGGAGGATGCATCCTCAGCTAAGAAAGAAAAAATTCAAGAGCAGACAGAAGAAGAAATCGAGGTGAAATTGACTACAGAGAGGTTGAATCAACCTAGCCTCTAGGTATAGCTAGAGGACCCCATGTTCTACTGAAGTGGAAATCTTTGGTTATGTGGGGGACACATCAGTAGTAGGTCCTAAATGGGAGGAAGGGAAGCTAATAAACTAAAGAAACAAAAAAAATTGGGATGAAATCTCATCACAATTTTTATCCCACTTAGTACCATATCAGGCTGGGCTCTTGAATGCGATGGACCTGGAAAGAAGAAAAATAAAATTCTCCCTATATCATCCCTCAGTGCAGACCCTCCCCTCTGGACTAGAGTTCAAAACTGTGGACTTGTCTTTTGACATGACTAGTTTCCCTTTATAGGACAATATTAACTTACATAAGCAGGTAGGGGAGATGTTATATAGCAATTTAAGCAAGGGATCCTTGACTATTAGCAAGGCCGAGAAGTTGTTAGAGAAATAAACTACTTAGGTAAAACAAGAAAGAGCGAACTTGAGAGCCCTTCGTCTCCAAAATGAAAACTACAAAGAATTGATCATTAAGATGGGAGTGGATCCTAATGACAAAGCCATTGTAGAGGTTATTATCAAGGATCACATTAAAAAATACAATCAGTGAGCTAACAACTTAAAATGCTTGTTGTAGAGCATGTGAAGACAAGGGAATTAGCTCAAGTTGAAAATGAGAAAGAAATCATGGCCAAAGAACTAATTCAGAGGAATGATGATGCAGTAAGCCTAAAAGTGTGGGTGACAGAGCTACAACAACAGATAGTCCTATGTTTGTGTCGTAGTTGTACTAGACAACCCTTAAAATCCCACTGAGCAGCTAACCAAAGCTCTCACAGAACTGCATTTGTCGGAAAATGAGTGGAAGAAGGTTCAAATCGACTTGGACAACATCAAACACACACTAGAAAATAAGGAAAAACAACTCCAATCCACTTAGCAAAATGTAGATCAAATAAACAACAAATATCAGGCAATGCAGGATGAGATCAAAGTGTTGAAGAGCAAATTGAAGGGTAATATGGCCCTAATTGAAGGAAAACAGATAATATGGGAAGAAATCATCTCGGAAATGAAAAAACAATGGGAACATCTAAAATTAGTTACAAAGCAGAAGGTTGCATAAAAGCCATTGAGTTCTTCGTCTAGAAAGCTAAAGAGGAGAATGTTAAGAAGGTTGGCGTTGCTGAGAGAATTATCAAACTCCTAAATGAAAAATTAGTTGATGAATTAAGGGTGATAAACATCATTAACAGGATTGGTGTAATCATGGAAATCACCAATGTGATTCAAAAGAAAGAAGCGAGGGATAGGGTTGAAGCATTTGTGGGTGAGATGGAAAGGGCAATTGCAACCTTTCAACTCTAACTTTGAACAAAGGGTTGGAGCAGGATTACCGAGTTGTTTGGATTTTAAAGGGAAACTGCTACCCTGAGATAAATATGAACAATTATTAATAGAGGTCAAAATAAAGGTGGATTACTCATGCGAGAAAATTATCACTCTCAAGGGAAGTACCATTGTAAACTATTTGCAAAGGGACATCCAACTATTGTGGCTAGTAAAAAACCATGTTCGTTGATAAGTCAAACTACACGAAGCTCACAAACCTGAGGATTACTTATAGTACCCTTATTCATATTTCCATACCAAACCCAGTTATATGGTGAAGGTGTGACCAGCTGGTCAACCCACCGTGAATTAAGGTGGTGGAACTGAGACTTACTCCAAAGGATCAAGTGAGCCATATTTGAGGATCTCTCTTGATTTGAAAATCATAGCATATCTCTTCCATTTTGGCAATTTGTACATATTTTATTTTCAAGAAGGTATCAAGTTGTTATGTAATGATTAGAGTAGTTAGGCATACAACATGCTTGCACAGCTAATTAGTTTAGCCAGTTGTCACACTAGAAGATATTTTTGTAACTCTTTTTGTCATGGCTCTCGCTATAAGAGGGAAGAGGGAACTCATTTGAAGGGTTTGATTTTCTATTCAAGGGACCAATATTTATGCAAATTTTGGCAATTTTATGAGACAAAAAAGCATGTATGTTGTTCTAAAAGTCTAATGAAGAAGTTTGTGGTGATTCCAAGCATTGTTATGTGGATATGTGTTCTTCTCTCCATGTATCATTTTCATATGTGTTTCTTTCCTCTTAGAAATATTGTAATTGTAACTACTGGAAATAAATATTTTATGTCATGTTTTGGCAGATGGTACTAGCGAGCCCTGGTATTGCACCAAGAATGTTGCAAATCCCAAGGGCTCTTCAACTCAAATTATCAACCCGAACTCCAAGGTGAAAGTGTTATAAGCACATCAGATAGGATTCCACTAATGCCACCCTCAGTTATGACATTAGATCAAAAAGTGCTCAGAGACCCTTCCTCCTACTGAATTAGAATGAAAGCTTGCTGATAAAGGTACAATTGGAAATTTCTTCTAGCTATGAAAATATAAATGTCATTGAATCAACTTGTAAATTCTAACTAATCAATTCATGAAAGGAAAAAGGCTAATCTACTTGTAGAAATAAAGCTACGTTATCTTGCAGAATTCATCAAATTACCTCATCTACTTGCAAAAAGGAAGCTAATTTATCTGTCATAATTCATCAAACTACCAATTAGAATTACATGTACCATCTACCTAGTTCACACTTTCTCATAAATCAATAACCTACTTGCATGATAAAGAAATTAACTCTACTCTATTTTTAGAGTGAAGAAAAGGAAGGGTTGGAGTGGCCTAGGAGCTTTCCTTGATCATAAAACCACATCTGGGGGTCATTATGCATCTATGCTTAAGTCAAAGTTGCAGTGGGGATCCAAACTAATGAAGGAAAATGTTGTTATAGGTTTGCTACAGGCAATTTCTACAGGAGGCTTGTAATGCTATAGGGAGACCTATAATGTTACATGAGGGCATCTGAGTGGTTTTTGAAGGTGAAAACGTTGTCTTGAGGATATGGGGAGGTGGATGGAAGTTGAAGCAAATGGAAGGAGGTTGGTTTGAGCCCCTAGCCAAGATTAGGACCTCTCGGAGGCCTGTCTTGCATTAGGATGAGTGTTCTCGGTGTACTAGGAAGAATGGATTATAAAATAGGGTTTTGGGACAGGGTTTGGAAATGGAAGAAGATGAAGGAGCTTAGGATGGAAGTGATGGTGCCCTTCCCTACAGATCAACCAACCCTGCAATCAATCACATGCACGCATCCGTTAATCATTAACAAAATGAAATAACTTATGATGGAAAAGATGAGTTGAATTTAAATAACATCAAATTCATGCAATACCATTGATCTAATCACTAAATTGGCTTCTAATCTACAAAAAGAAAATGTAAAATAGGACAACTAACACTAATCTATTTCCATGAAATCATAAACACAATCTTTTTTGGTTTTGGTTGTGAATCCTTCCACTCATTCTCCCACAAGAGAGGTGATGTAGAGGCTTCAACCATGAGATTTTATAGATTAATCTCTACTGAAATGTAAGAAACTATGAACTTCCTTGAATCAAGAAGAAACATAAGTACAAGAAGAGGGACCAAAGCCTTTGGATTGGGCCCAAACCTAAGGGTCTCAGCCCTCTTAAACTAACTTAGATGCAACTTAAAATCCAACTTCTCATTATCAAAAAGTGCAGGTCTAATACATCACATAAATGTTGAAAATAAAAATGTCAAGCTTGAAGCTAAATAACTATACCTAGCTGAACAAAAACTTTGAATCCTAATGATCTCTTATTCTAGTTTATTTATACAAAAAGGTAGCTGAAGCTGCTCCCTCAAAATTGGGAGTGGTTCCCTCCATGATCTCAAAAATGGTGGATCTTGTCCCTCTTGATCTTCACTTGGACTAGGAGTCACTTGGCTGCCAATGAACTCGAACAGGTGAGAGAGTATATGGTGATCCCAAGCCGAGTTTAGGGAGTTAGGCCACATTAGGCCACATTAGGCCACATTAGGCCACATACTATGACAAACACCTTTTACTCCTCTTACTAAGCATAATATAACAAAAAATGTAAATTAATGTAAGAGAATGATAGTTTTAAGACTAGAGGATGGCATATTGATCTTCACAATGTACCTATTTATGGGACTCATCATCACCCCCCTGTTGAAGGTGTTCACTGTTGCTCATCCTCTGAGAAACTCAGTCATCCATGTGCAGCTCTTTCATGACCATGGTGGCCTCCCTAACATCCCAAGGCTCGTCAAATGGTGTGCCCTCTTGGGGGTAAAAACCTACATTCCTCTCTATCTCTCTCCACTCCCTCTGCTCTCCTGCTTCATCTATTCCTTCTTGTAAGCCTAACAGCAAGGGTGTACTGATCTTGAGTCTTATCCACCTGATTTTCATCCCTGCATGATCCTCTTTTACAATGGTGTTTTTTCCAAGGCATACCTTAGCCTTTCAGGAGAGTGATATTCTCTGATATGTAGACTGTGGGGTAAGGCATGCCATCTCCTCTGGCAAGCTTGCATACTTTTTGTTCCCAACATCCTGAATGTGTCTTCAAAGTGTAGAATGGTTGTCTCTTGGGTAGCAATGTATTTGGGTGCTAAAGCAACATCATTGGAGATGAGCCCATGATTGCTATTGGCAACCTTTGGGCTCACTAGCTCTACCCTGATATACAATGGTTCATTTTCCTCCTTTACCATTACCCTTTTCACTCTCAGCTCTTGTCTCCTCATGAGTCATCCAAGATGTGAAACTTATCAATTGTATATCTCCCATTCTTAAATTGGGATCCCAAAAATTCATATTTTTCAAAGTGAGGCTGGGCATGTAAAATTCAACCAATTTTTCTCTGTCTTCCATGTTAGTTTGGTTGCAAAATTCAATGAACTTCCTGTAGTCTTGAAAAGGCAGAGATCCATATTTTTCCAAAGTTTTGATTTGGAACTATAGCCACTATTCTTTGATAAATAGGGCATAAGGCTTTGATGGTTTTCTGCATTGTAGTGCTTCCATGGAGAGACTTTCCATGGTGGATTTTTATGTTTCTCTCTCTTGCAACCTCTCTCTCAACCTCATGTTTTCTGCCTGTAGTTGCTCCTTCATTATAGACTCTCTCATTCTCAACTCACTTAATTATTTTCTCATTTCAATGACATTTTATTCCATTAGGCCTACATCCTCTACCTTCTTAGATTTAGCAATTTTCATCCACATGTGGGTTCTACCTCTCTCTATCTCCAACTCATAAAGGAGTGGGATTGAAATTTTTTTAGGGATAATTCTTCCTCCTTCAATGAATTTGTAGTAGGAGCTCAAGCTAGGTTGTGGGCTAGGTTCTTGGATCTATTGTAGATCTTTTCCAACAATATTTGAGGTGGTGGCTTCCTCTTGTGAGTCTTTCTTGTGCTCCTATATCTTCCCCTATCCTGCATGTAGCATACTCTTCCCCTCCTATAGCAAACCCTGTCTCTCCTATAGCAAACACCAATCCTCCTGTAGCTTCTCTTTTTTCTCTTCCTCAAAGGTAGATTGTGTCCTTGTCTTCTCGAAGATGACTGACCTAATGGTAGGCCTACTCATGGGTGTTATGGGTGACTTGGTTTTGGTTTTAGGAGGAGTGACCTCCTCAAATTTTCCCTCATTGGGTCCTATTTCTTCCTTTTTGCTTGGTGACTCATCAATAATTATGGGAACCCTTGTAGGAGTTTGTGGCTTCCCTTGTCTAATTGTAATGCTCTTCCTGGTTCTAAAATACATTTGACTTTGTCTTGATTGCTTCCTCTTGTGCTTGATAGGAGTTCCCAATGTTTCTAAGTTTGCAACTACTTCTTGTTCAATGTCTTATGGTCCTTGGGGTTGAGGAGTCTCCTCATGGTTTATTCTTTCTTCTCCTTTATTCTCCTCCTCTTCTCCTTTCATCTCTGCTTCTCCTTCCTCTGTCTCTGTTGCCTCTTTTTCATCTGTTTGTCTTTCTTCTTCTTCTGTTCTTGCTGCCTCTTCCTCTTTTGTATTTACTCCTTCTTCTTCCTATGTTTTTGCTTCTCCCCCTTCAACACTAGAGGCTGGAGTCTCTCCTGGTGTGAGTGCTTGTGTTTCTATGAAAGTCTCCCTATCCATGTCCACAAATTTGTTCCATATGATAGGGAATCTCGAGTGATTCAGAGCATCTACCACTATCAATTTGATGAGGTCATGGTGAGCTAAATGTTGGTGTTTTCCTTCCCTTACCCTCTAACTCATCTCCATGATTGATTGCAGAAGGAAATAAGGGACACCAAGTCTTTGAGAAAGGGGTATTTCTTCCTTGAATCTCAGCTCCTAGAGAAACCTGAAGGGGTAGGCATAAACCACACTTAATATCCCTTCACAAGATATATATTTAAGTACATGGTAAGCTACCTCATCCCAAGGATAAGACAAACTTTCTCTTCTCACTCCATTCTTTTCTTCTACAAGCTTCTCTTTTGTAAGGAAGAAGTTTTTCCTAGCTGTGACACTTACTTACTTGGCTACTTTGCTCCATCTAATTCCTAGAGGCAAGATGGTCACTCTGTTGATGGTTTCAAGAATGAGAGAGATGGCTAACCCTCTAACAACAGTTGTGGCACTATCTTCCTCCTGAGAGTGTAATGCCATGGAAAATTCATGGGAAAGATCATCATCATAACCCTTTAGCATCTTAAAGAAACCCAACCACTGGTGGTTTCTAAAGATGTCAACTACATGAGGGTGTTGGTATATTCTCCTCGTGTCTGAGGGTTCCCTTCTATTAAATCCTCCCCCCATCTCTTCTCTATTAATCCTTGATGCTATTTAGGTATGGAATTCAAGAAAATTCAAACAGTCTCAGTGGTAAAATAGTGGCACAAAGAGTGGTGAAACAATGGCACAATGCTTGGTAATAGTGAGGAAGAAGGGTGCTCGAATTGATATCAACCAAACTATTTTGGTTTTTCTTATTCACAGAAAACTTCCAAAAGGATCCCCTAATGATCAATTCATTTCTATAGGATCTTAATTTCAAGAAGACTGTTCATGAAATTGGGTGTAGAAACAAAGAAGGAGGGTATCATATACTTGTTATCAGATCAATTTTGGGTGTGCACGAAGGTTTTGAGACAATATCAAGCCACTGTGACTCCTTTTTCTCCTCCCAACTCCTCCTGTAGCTCCTCTCAACCCTCCTATAGCAGTTGCAGGCATGCCTGTAGCTTTCTCCTGTAGCACTTTGCAAGCAGGGTTCAGAGCTCCTCGGTGGCACTCTAGGCTGATCGATGCACTAGCTTGTCCTTCCTCTCCTTGTTTTTGGAATGAGTGATGGTGCAAATGAAGTCGATCCAACACATAATATCATTTTTTGGTTAAAATCTTGGAGCGCTATAGTGACTTGGCATTAACACGAGTTTCCTCTTTTGGGATGTTGTCCCCACTAATAGTAATCATTTCTCCCTCCTCGTGATTATCAATCCACTCTTTGAGGACACCACTTCATTTTGAGTTGAAATTTCCACATTGCATGGGTGACTAAACTCACACTTAAGTTTACTAGTCGAGGGTGGCCAAGTTCACTGGCCACCTCCAACATATTAAAACACCTTTTCTCATTTAAAACACATTTTTTGTCATTTTTATCTAGAGAGAGGAGGTTAGGGTTGCCATAACTAAGCCTGCCTGTGGATCGAACTTCTATAATGGTTTGCATGCTGGAGATGGGCCATATATCAGTATGATTAAGGGAGATGACCTCTTTGACTTATTTCTTATGCATGTCTTCAATTTTTATGCTACCTTGACTATTGCTTTTGCTGTGTGTTTGCAGGTGCCTCTTCTGATATCCAAGCTGTTGCTATTGGTGGAAATCCTCCATGAGAATGAGGGGTCACTTCATAGTTACAAACAAAGCTTGATCATGCCTTCTAGTGGTGGAAAAAAACATAATATGAGTGATTACTATTTTCTTCCTGTAGTATTCTTTCGTTCTCCCCTTGAAGTCTTCAATTTGCATGAGGTGGATGAGCGATATGATGATAAGCTATGAGTATAGAGTTAGAGTGATGGAGGAGTAGTACAAACAGTGTAGAGATAGAAAATAATAGCTTCTGTTTTTTTTCTTAAGGTAAGACATAACAGAGAATTTGAGCAAATTTTTGGTGAAATGTGTGGATGGATGATTGAAAAGTCATAGGAGGACCTTCTTTATCATTCTCAGAGCTAGGATGGTCTTTTGGATTGTTCTCCTCCTCGGATCTCCCTACTATAGCTCCATAGGCTCCTCTTGCAGCATTATAGGACCTTCCTGTAGCAATACAGGTCCTTCCCGTAGCATCAAAAAGAGGAGGTGAAATTTGGATTTCTTGATGATGGGATGGTGAAGAGAGATAGTAATATGAATGGAGAGGATGGAAATGAGGTGTATGGAGAGAGGAATTGATGATAGCATGTATGTCTTGGCCTATAGACATAAAATTTGCCACTGTGTACAATTCTGCAAAACAAAAGAAAGGTTAGTAAATATGATATAAGCTTATTCCTTGTTCTCCTTTTTATTTTATTTTTCCCTTTTTCTTGAGACACACAGACTACCTCAGAGGAAGTTTTCAACTTGCATGCATGCTCTAGGTGCCTCAAGGGAGGTTTTCACCTAGGGATCTTTATTATTTTTTCTCTTTCTTTTTTTTTTGCTCCTGGGGCAGCTTAAAGAGGTTTTCAACCCGAGAGTTGGCCTCAAATGCCTCATAGAGGTTTTCATCTAGGCCTTATATATATCTATGTATGTATGTATGTATGGATGTAGGTATCAACAGATCTAAATGCCTATATATATCTATATATATATATATATATATATATATATATATATATATATATATATATATATATATTATATATATATATATATATATATATATATTATATATATATAATATATATATATATATATATATATAATATATATATATATATATATATATATTAATTTCTAGGAATGTTGTGGATTGGAAGCTATGAAACCGCTAATCACATTCAATTCTTTGCTGATTGAATTGATAAATTCCTCATTGGACAAAGGTCTTCTATATTAATTCAACGTGTAACAATTTACAAGCAATGGAATTCCTTCCTCATCAATGGTTCTGATCTAGACAAATCCAATTTCATAACATTTTTCCACTAGGTATGGGCCCAACCATCTTGTCATTAGCTTCCCTTTAAAATATTTGAACCTAGAATCATATAACAGGGCCCAATCCCCTTCTTGAAAAGTAGCTTCCCTTTAAAATATTTGAACCTAGAATCATATAACAGGGCCCAATCCCTTGATATGCTTGTCATGCCAGACCTTCCTTTGCAGATGTATGATTTCATTGTGTAAGAGAGCTTGCATTCTGAACTCATCTAAGTCGTTTAGTTGGAGCATCCTTTCTTGTTGTGATGTGGTGACATCTAAGTCCAACTGAGCTATCATTCTCAAAATGTTATATTCAAACTCAATAGTAAGCAAAAATTTATTTCCATAAACCAAATCATATGGAGTGAATCCAGTGGTGGTTTTCTAGGTGGTATTGTAGGCCCAAGTGGCCTCTACTAGTCTCTCTTCCCAATATTTCATGTTGCTGCCAACAACCTTGGTGAGGATGCTCTCTAGTGCTCTGTTTGTGACCTCTACTTGCCCATTTGCTTGAGGATGATAGGCAGTGGATGTCTTGTGCTTGATATGGTGTTGCCTCATGAGATATTCAATCAAATGGGATTTGAATTGTGCTCCTTAATCAATGACTACCTCCCTTGGATACCCAAACTTGTAGAAGATGTTTTCTCTTAAAAATTATGCCACTTTCTGCTGAGTTGCTACTTTGACTACCTTTGTGTCAGCCCACTTTGTCAAGTAACCAGTGCACACAATGATGTACTTTTTCTATCATAATGGTGGATCAATTGGCCCAATGAAATCCATGCCCCACTTGTCAAATGGCTCTAAGGCCACTTGATGTTGTAGGGGCATTTCATCCCTGGGTGTGGGTTTTCCCATCCTTCAACACTGATCACATCTAGTGGTATATCTCCTTGCATCTTGATGTAACGTGGGCATATAGTAACCAACCTATAAAAATTTAAAGGTTGTCATTTTTGCAGCAAAATGACCTCCACAAGAACCATCATGACATGCTGAGAGGATGTCAAAGACTTCCTCCTCTCTTACACATCTCCTCAAGATTTTATCTAGTCCCAATCTAAAAAGGTTGCCCCCAATCCAAGTGTGCCCCCAATCCAAGTGAAAGGAGAGATTTTCCTTACAATCTTGCTTTTCTCCTTGGATGATAGATTAGGAGGGAACCTCCCAGCAACCAAGTAGTTTTCTATGTCAGCAAACCAAGGAGAAAGCACCAAGATGGAAAAGAGGTGCTCATCTGGTAGTTGATCATCCACTATCTCTTCATTACATGCAGGCAAGGTTAACCTAGACAAAAATTCTGCAACCACATTTTCTTTTCATGGTTTCTCAATAATAGTCAAATCAAACTATTGTAACAATAACAACCACCCAATTATCCTAGCATTAACATCAAGCTTTCTCATCAAATATTTAATGGTTGTATCATTAGTATGAACAAAAGTTTGGTACCCAGTGATATAGTGCCTAAATTTGTTTAAAGAATGTACTACAGCTAAGAGCTCTTTTTCAATGACAGTGTAATTGAGCTAAACTTTAGACAAATTGCTATTAATGAAGTAAATAGCATAAGGAAACTTATCCTCTACTTGTCCCAAGGCTCCCCCCACAACTTTATCTGATGCATCAATATGGATATGGAAAGGAAATGCCTAGTTGGGACCTCTTAGGATGGGTGCAATCATCAAATTTTCTTTCAACACTTCAAGGGCCTCTTGACAACTACTAGTCTAATAGAAATCTGAGTCTTTGGCCAATAAACCAAACAAAGGTGAATCCACTTTACTAAAGTCCTAGATGAATCTCCTATAATACCCCGCTAGTCTCAAGAAGCTCCTGACATCCCTTTGCTTCTATGGAGTAGGGACCCTTTTGATGATGGAAATTTTGTTTGGGTCTACCTGTATCGCTTCCTTGGATATGGAAGTCACATCCATAAGGAGTTAAATCATCCATGTATATTTCAATAGAGTAATGAACCAATTCATCAAAAATACTCAAAACTTCCCTTTGAGTAGCAGGGTCATTGCACAAACCAAATGGAAGAACTTTATAAGAAAAGGTACCCCAAGGACATGTGAATCTGATCTTACCTTGTGTTGGGTTGTGTTATATTCTTTCCACATAGTTAACAGGGGGTTTGAGGGGTACCTGTAACCCCACTTTATGGGGTCCGGGGCAGCGCCCCGAAAA
>APFE030248668.1:1578-31652 GCA_000404065.3 Pinus taeda
CAATGGCTGAAATAGATTTAGATCAATGGCTGAGATTAAATGCACTTTTAAATCTCACTTTCTATTTTTAATTCACCCCACTTTAATAAAGACCCACTTAGTCATTTATTTCCAAAGTCACTTTTTCCTTTCTAATTTTTCATTGACTTTATAAAAGTCATTTTAAAATTAGACTTTAATAACTTTATCACTTAAAGTCACTTTTAAATTAGATTTTAACTTTATAAAAATTATAAAGTCACTTTAGGAGAAAAATTAAAATCTTTTGGACACTTTTCCCTAGGCCAAAGATCAAAGCCTAAGGGAACCACCTGTCCTCCGGTACCAAATTTCAACAAAAATTATAGAGATTTACAAGTACGCTAGCCCTTGAGCTCCAAGTTCACAGACTGTGGGGGAGAGCCGACTATGTTTGGGCTCTAAGATTTCATTGTGGTAATTGATTTTGCAGGAGGGTTTTGGCTAATATCTATTTTTCGAAATTAATTCATCCATTATATTTATTCAAAAATATTTTTCCAAAAATTATTATTTTGTAAATATTGTACATTTGTAAATTATATCCTAACCCATTTTATTTTGCAGCACTTGGATATTTGGGGTTTTGTATTTTTTGTATATATATTTGGGGTTTGGCATTCTTTGATTCATTTTTAAAGGTGATAGCTCAAGGGTTTGAAGCAGCAAAATTTTTTGGGCTATTCAACCAAGCAAGGAAGGTTAACCTAGGCCCTTGAGGGTAAGATCTAGCCTCTCCAGCTTCAAACAACTTAACATCTAGCTGAAGAAGGAAAGTCTCCCATCTTTTTGGCAGTGATTTCGGCATTTTTTGGCAATTGCAAGCTTAAGAAAAAAATTTGGCCCTAAGACCTAGTCGTCTCCCTCTTTTGCCTAGTCGTGAGCCCTAATAGGCCCTCGACCTTCCCTTTAGCCTAGTCGCAACCCCTTCTAGGGTTGGTCGTGGCCCTTGCTGGCCTTTTTCCCTAAGACCATAGGCCATAACAGCCTCCTTCCCTTGCCGTCAGCCCTTTTGGGTCTTCCTTTCCCCCCTCGACCCCCTTGTTTTCCTTATTCGTAGGCCTAAAGAGGCCTCGGCCTCCCTTTTTTCCTTTGGTCGTGGGCTTGGGGAGCCTCTTTAGGCCCTTGGCCCCCCCCCTTCTACCCCTATTCATAGCCCTAAAAGGGCTTATCCCCTAGTCGTTAGCCCTTTTAGGGCCTTTTCCAACCCAATGTTAGCCCTTTTGGGCTTGACATCAACCCATAAGGGCTTGAGTCTCCTAGCCAGGGCCTTCTAAGGCTTTTTCTCCCTCATCGTTGCCCTTGTTTGCCCCTTCCATCCTTTCATTTGCCTTTCCTAGCCCTGGTTTGGGGTTTTTCCTACCCCTAGCCTTTCATTCTAGCTCTCATTCAGCCATTAATATGTCATTGATTAAATATTTCATCTCTAACATTTTCTCTTGCAGCAGTTTTAGAGCTAACTAGGTGGTTGCAGGTTCTCAAGTCCATTGGAAGCCTCTCTAGCCATCTACAAGGCCACTAGGCCTCTTGGTTTGCTCTCTAACCCTGTAATTTTATCACAATCCTCTTTTAAATTTCTGAAGCATTTGTGACAGCAATATATTTAAGGGCGTAACACATTTAAAATCAAACTTAAATCCACAAATAATTCACCTAAGGCATTAAGAGTTGACTTTAAGTCAAATTCGGTTCATATAAGTGAATAGATTCTAAGTGTAAGTTAATTTCCAGATCTTATATGTTTGCTACAACCATATAATTTCACTTACAGCTGTGGTAAAATAACATAATCTTGGCATAATAATAAATTTACAAGCATATTTTGTCATTGCCATTGTTTAGGCTTGCATTTATTTTGTCATTCCCAAGTAATGCCCTTCCTAAAGCCACAGGCCGATAGGGGAGGTCCCACGTGTCTAAGATTGAGGATTTACCCCCCATTTAAGGTGATGGAACAAAACCACAGTTAAAGCCCTTTCTTCTTCCAAGTCACCCAATAGTTCATGCTCAAAATGTCCAATGAAAAACAAGCATAAACACTCAATTGCACAATGAAAAACATACCTTTTGGGTCAGGTTGGCCACCTTCTAACATATGCTCTCGACAAATGGGCGAAGAAACATACAAATGACACAGGGAGCGGAGATAAAGCGGGACATCACATCCGCTATGAGGTGGCTCTCGGTTGTTGGCTATTAGATGAAGAAGATGATTAGGAGAAAAGCTCTCTTAGGGGTCCCCACTTTTGGTGGTTAACATCTGACTCCAACTGGGACATGAGCTCACCATAGAGCACATAATCCATGTACTCAAATGGGGAGGTCATGAGAACTCCAACAATCTCCTGGGGCATGGACCTGTGTCCTATACACCAATAAACAATTATTGGAAGCATGTGCATTGGGCGTGCTTTATCGCCCATGTTTTTATCAAAAGAATAAACCATATCAAAAAGTAAATCCATTCTAATATAAAATGATAAAAAGAGATGATGATAGTGGCTATGCAAAATCAATATGCAATGCATCCTACACTACCATGCATGCCATATTATGAAAGTGCTAAGTACAGTCATACAACCAATGTAACTAGCATATTAACAAATCAATATAATACTCGTTTCCCTATGATTAGTAATGACATGGGATAAGAAAACACCGCAATCATTCATGAAAGATCTATATATCAGGTCATATGGGTAGGAGGCGGGGAAATAAGAGGATAGGGAATTACACTCGCACATCGGGTCATTCGCTCAAGTTTGAATATAGAGAAGTGGACAACCAAACTCAAGCATTCCCTTCCAAAAGTCTCCTTAGTGATTCTATGCTCCATGGTGCCCTTAGGGACATGATGAGATGGTTGGCATGGAAGACCATTCCCACTAGGTTGCTCTTTACCATGACTATGCTCAAAAGGGGAAAACAAGTTAGGTTCGTCATCTTTAATGTTCATACAATGGGTAATGATGGGAGGGTCCAAGGATGACTTAAATGCTCCTTCGGGATCATAAGGAAGATAGGGAAAAACAAGGTCACTATTAATGTCATCATTAGTGTCACAGATAGATTCCTTCTCAAAATGATGGCCAATGCCCTCCCATTTCCCTTTTTCAGTATGTAAGTAATCACTAATGTCTTTCTCCAAGGGGGCGATTAGGGCACATTTCTCAAGGTTTTCAATAAGGGCCTCGCCAGCGGTAGCGTCCTTGAAAAAGACAAGTCTATCCTCAACTTTGTTTTCTAAGGAACCGTCTTCATCAAAATTCTTATCATGCTTCCTTTCAAGATTATTGTTAATATCTTCATTACTGGTTTCATTTCAATGATCTAGGAAAGGCACCTGCTCTTAACCGTTACTAGAGTCACTTCCATTGTCTTGATGATTAGCCCATCTCTTCCTGAAGACATCTTCATACTGATCAAAGTCGGCAATGCTTCCTGGAGGCAGGTTGATATACCAATCCTTAACATCCCCTTCAAATATTAATGCAAACAACATCATGACAAAATCTTATTTATCTCCATCCATAATCCTAGAAGAAATTTCCAGTATAAAATCATCCACATGCTTCTCGGCACTAGTAATACCACTCCCATCAAACTTAGGCAACCACTTATGGTGTCTATCAGGTAATTAGTGAGGGGCTCTCGGAAATGCATCAAACTTTAATGGCTTGAATGAAGAAAGAAGCCATGCTTCTTGATCTACTTCATTATTCTTGGATTTAAGTTCTTTCTTGATAGCTATGTCCAAGATTTGATGGGCATCCTCAACAGATTGAAATCCTAGTCCCTTATAGCACATGAATGTATTAATGAACACTTCGATGGAAGGGATGCTCTTAGGCTTGCAACATTTTAACCAATCTAAATCCCTGCAGTCAAGGGATGCATAGAATAGTATTATGATAGCATCTTTTAGAGCCCCTTCAATCTTTAAGATGTATATGATAAATTTGTCTACATGATCGATGGCCAAAGATGGATCACCATCAAACATCGGAACATTTTTCACTGTATTTGAATCTAGATAATTTGCATACTCAGGCATGCTTGATATATCGAAGGCGAGAAACAACTTGTGAAGTTGTGGGAGAAGCATGCTTGCAAATTATACATATCAAACATATAGGAGTTGCCAGGGCGAATTTTAAAATGCCTTGAAAGATGCTTGCTTCATCCTACAAGCATTGCCTTAGAATTTCAATGAAGAACAACGACTTCGTTCTTCCAATGGAGTCACCAAATAATGATCTATATTGTCGTTAGGGAAGGGGGTAAATATTTCATAAAGGTAGACACGTTTCTTCCCCGGCAACAGCGCCATAAACGTTACCACAAAAGCTAGCAGGCCTTGGAGATGGAAACCCTACGAGACAAGAGTTAGACAAAGTGTTAACAATGGGACAATGGCCCATTTTTACCACAGCCAAGGTCCCCTGTGTTTTATGAACTTTCACCAATGAGAGGAATCTCGAAAAGGTAATGATCACCTATAATAGATATTCTAGGGTTTTTGGTGCAAGGTGATCCAAAGAACCTCTCAAGGAATGCTCAAAAGTTGCAATATAAGGCTTTAAAGGCAATTCACAATCTATGAGAGACATCGTAAGGAATTGCTCATGACCTTAGGTTTTGTGAATTATTGTGGATGAAGGTACTTTCAAGATCAAGGCAATGAGAAGAAAGGGCTTCTTATGATATACTTCACCAAGTATCAAGCTCATGCAACCCTCAAGGAAGTCCACAAGTTAAGGAAAAACTAGCTAGGGTTTCCCTCTTAGGAAAACACCTAGAGCAAGAGATTTTATGGACGAAATCCAAAAGGATGCCCACCAACCTTTGAGGTCATGTAGTTAAGACCCTAAGCTTGATGTTTAGGCTCTTGGAATCCCACCAAACCTCCTCCTATTCAATTCACTCTAAGCCTTAAGTAATCGCCCTACCTTAAGAGGACCAAAATTTAGAGAGGAGAAATTATGGAGAAAAAGTAAGTTTGACCACCAAGGACTTGGATTAGTGCCTTGTCCTTTAGGAATATGGAGTCTTAGGAAGCTTAAGATGAGCTAAATCGTCTCTAAAAAGGGTTAAAATTGATACCCTAGGTATCATTTTTAAACATTTACCCACTTCAAGAGATAATGGAATTTCATGGAGAGTTCAAAGATTTTCCTCCACTAGGAACATTCATTACATTGAATAACATATGCAATACTCAACTAGAAAGCCTTCCAAAAATAATTCTCAATAATTAGGGCACAATTAGCACATTCTAGAAGCAGCAATTCCATACATTAAAAAAATTCAAGAGAAAAAATCCATCAACATTAAGCACCTACAAGGTGACATGCAATATATTTATCCAAGATCCAAGAAAAAGCTCCAAAGAAAAAATTGAACTAGCTCCAAATGTCAAAATGCATCCAAAATATTCTCTAATAGCCAAAGAGACAAGTGTGAGTTCTTCAAGAGATTGAATCCAAGAGTGATGATAATGAAAATCTCAAATTCCTTTCTTTTGTTCCTTGCCTGTGGTGATGATACGCTTTTAACTTTCTTTTAGTTGCATCAACCTTCGTGGTAATATTTCTAGGCCCAACCCAGATATATGGACAAGGGGAGGGGGTGTGCTAGTGCCTTGTGGACCCAAAGAAGGAAAATGATGAAAAGGGGCTCGTAATGTGCAGAGGGGAGTGAAAAAATTGGAACAGGAAAATGGGACCACACTATCAAAGTCAGGGTTTCCCAAGTAGTGCCCTTCCTAAATCCATGGGCCGATAGGGGAGATCATATGGGTCTAGGATTGAAGATTAACCACCTAGTTATGGTAAGGGAACAAAACCACAGTCAAAGCCCTTACTTATTCCAAGGCACCCAATAATCCATACCCAAAATGCCCAATGAAAAAAAAGCATAAGCACCCGATTACACAATGAAAAACATCCCTTTTGGGTCAGATTATCTACCTTCTAACATATACTCTCAATAGATAGCTGAGGAAACATACAACTGATGCAAGGAGCAGAGATTAAGCGGCACATCACATCGGTTATGATGTGGCTCTCAAGGGTTGTCGGTTGTCGACTGAAGAAGATGATTAGGAGAAAAGCTCTCCTAGGGGTCACAACTTTCAATGGGTAACAAAGCCTATCCATTTTGTCACCTCTAACCCATAGACTTAGAATACCTATTAAGTGACCAATACCAGGAAGCCTCCCTTGTGGTGAAAGGCCACTAAAGAGCAAGAGGTGGTGAGTTGTGGTGACAATGGGCCTCCACCTCATTATTGTCCCTTGGTCTAGTTCTTGTCTTGTGATCCCCCTCAAAAGCCCTGCTAGATTTTGAGGCAACAAGCACTACAACATCAACACCAATAAGAGTATTGCTCTAATAAATATGACATTGGAGATCTCGATTTAGAAATTTTGTAATTACTATTACTTCCTAAAATACATCACAATTTCCATTTATAGACCCAAGAATGCAAATAGAGCCATCATTTGTGGAAGAACATTTCACCTATGGAGATATTTGAAGGAAGGCTTTGATCACAAGGATCCTTCACTATTCTAGGCTACAACAAATATGGGAAAATCATGCACCATCAAAGTTCTAAAATTCCTTGTCAAGAATAGAAATAGCAATTTGTGTAACAACCGGCAATGACATGTAGTTAATGAGTTGGCAATGAATGAACCATGAAACCCCAGTTTAATGTGATGAAGATATTGAACAGTAAAGTGTGCACAAAACCCTAAGTAGCGTGAAACCCTAACAGAGAAGGTCTCCAAAATGATATTCAATATTAGCTTCAAGTCAAGTGAATACATAAGCCTTGAGTCGCTTGTATGGATCTCAGATTTGTAACTAACACACATAAAAGTAACATGTCCTAAAACCCTAATTAGATCATAACTTTAATTTAGCTTGAGTCACTTATAAAACTTGATTTTATTACATCAAGTAAGCCTTATATTCTAACACCCCCTCTTAAGGCATATAGTGCAATTAAAAATACCAGCTAAAACATTATTAGATGCTTTTCTTCTAAAAACAATGTTGGGACCAAGTAGGGCTCCATCACACTACCTTGCAACACTCGTAAAGGTGTAGCCCCTAAACTGAATTCCTGAGTTCATAGATTTCACCCCACCAAATTTCCAAAATATAGATCTCCCAAATTAACATTGGATAAGGAAAAGAAAACGATCTCTTGAATTAAATTACTAAATAGCAATCCATATGCATGTCTCATAACCTCGTTATTGGACAGCAATCCACATGCATGTCTCAAAACCCCAATGAGGGGATAATTCATGAGACCCATGAACTACCAAACTATCTAGCCAAAAGTCTATGTTAAGCATCACTTACACTTGAGCCCTTGTCTGCAAAGTTTGGACCTCTTAAATCATGAAAGCTTTATCCGTTTTTATTATCCTCTACTCTAATCAGGGATTAGGTTAAAGGCATCTCTATTGCATCAACAATGTTGGTATAAGGTTGAACATCATATATCCCTATGGAAATATCTCCAACTACCAAGTCACCAAAGTAACTAGCTAGAGCGCTCACCTAGTTCTCTAGGAAGACTATTTTGGATATAGGGTTTATTCATGTCAATCTTACATTCATTAAAAATAAACACTAGAAACCCTAACTACTAAAAAGTAATCTTGCTAGAAAAACTAAAACAAATGGAAGAGACATGTTGCCTCAAAATCTAGAATAAGACACAACAATCAGGTGGATGCCATTGTCACCTCAACACTCCACCTCCTTCTCTTTAGTGGAATTTCACCACACTAGAGGCTTCCCAGTATATGTCACCTAAAGGATATTCCAGGTTTAAGATTCAAAGGTGAAACTTCAGTAGGCTTACTGAAGGTGCTTGGGTTAAGAACAAGGCTCAATTTTAGGAGATAAAGAGTAGCATACCTACAAAGAAGCCTCGACAGTCATGCTCACAGGATTTGTAAAGGCATAAGACTATGATGAATCAATAGGCATATTGGATGATGTCAAGGTTTAGGATGATCCAGTTGCAAAGCTGCCTCATACGTTATTCTGAAGAATCCAACTTGTTGATTCCCTATGAATGTTGAAGTGGGGGAGTCTAAGTAGCAGCGGATTTGAAGATCTATCTCTAACCAGGATGGTAGATGGTAGATGGCAAAAGTCGTCAAAAGTAGTATTGAGCAATATGGGCAGAGTAGCAGTTTCGGAAAGCAAAGTCATGGACAGGATCTCATGGTTTTTGTTCACAGATAAAATCAGTTGTGGAAACTCGTGAGAGGCATAGCATGTCAGGGGGAGAGAAGCAACCAAAGGAAGAAAGGCATATTGCAGGAAGACAGAGGAAGGCATTTCATTAGGGGCAGCAACCCTTTTCCATTGATGTCAAAGGGGGAGAGAAATCAAAAAAGGAAGATCAGAACATGAAGCCAGGGGGAGCAAAAGTCACAGGGGGAGTATGTGTGTTGCCATCAATGACAAAGGGGGAGATTGTTGAATAGTGTTGTCATTGATACCCACATTGGTCTATGAACACTCTTAATATTTGTCTAGTTTGCTTTGATTGGAAGCTCCAAATAACAAGAAGCCCTGGAAGAGAGGAAGGGAAGTCCTAGTTGCCCTGGCTTTGATGAAGAATTTGAATGGAAAGATCAAAGTATTTGCTCGCAAGACCGTCTTCATTTGATTCTCCTCGTCATGTCGATTTTGTTGGTAAGTGGTACGTCTCCTAACTTCCCACAGTTATGGAGATGTGTGTTGAAGTTAGAGAGAAAGTGATCCAACTAAATGTAGAGATGCATTAAATTTGGCAGGGGACCCACCAAAACTCCACTAAAGGCAGATTTATTTTTTTCTCTAATGTTTAACTTAGGAAATTTTTAAATAATCCTAAGTGGGCAGCAAATTGATCTCAGCCCTTGGATATTTTCATTTTAAGCCCTGAGATCAAAAGTGTGGCCCCGGGTCAATTTGAGGGGGAAAAGGGGTTGTATGTAGTATGCATCAGATTTGTTTTGGTGAGAGCTTCAGCAAGAAGGTAGTAGAGCTTCAATGCAGCTAGGGCTTTAACAGCACGGTAGGGAATCAGAGAAAGAGGACACAACAGCTGCAAAATGCAACAGCAATGTCTAGCACTCAAAAACAGCACAGAATAGGCACGCATAAGGGTCATATGACCAGTACGAAATTCTTACCGCACAGCCTACGCAGGGGGACTATGAGCTGGGTTATTTTCCAAAAAGGGCGAGTTGTTTTTTTGGGTCAGATTTTATCATAAGGAAGTGTTCCTTATTGTAATTTTTTTATAGAAATATTTGTTGAGGCCGCCTTAATAGAAACCACCAAAAAAGTAGGTTTTCCCGCGTTGGGTTTCCTGAGTAAATCATTGTCTTTTTATGGTGATGTGACTATGTTTTTATTGCTATCATTACCGCTACATGTTAGGTTAGAAAAACTCAGCATACTTTTGGAAAGAAGTTAAATTTCAGTTTCAATCATTTACTTGTTATTTTCACAAGTTAGTTGAGTTTTAGCGAAACTAACATGGTATCAAAGCGAGGCTTTGCATAAAGACCAGTCACCAGGGAAAGAGCAGTGTGGAAACATAAGGCGCAGTTTAGAGTTTCCAGCCACCAGAGAGTGCACACAACTAGCCAAATAGTGCAGTTAGTGAGTCAAACCAATGCTAGGGTTTGAGCATAAGTCGACCAAGAAGATGGTATATAAGGGTTTGAGACCAAAACACAGTTTGGAAGGAACCTCCAACTTTTGTGCCAGGAGAGAGAGGATGCTTGTGGTGTTGGGGGACCAAGGGGTCAAGGAGTTTGAAGAAAATCTCTTAGCTCAGCCTATAGACCTAAGTTGCAGGAAACGTTGGAGAAGGGTCCGTTTCCAGCCGGAAACGAAACGGAAACGAGGAAACTTGTACCATACGGCCTGGAAACTCGTTTCCGGCCATACTGGCCCGTTCCTTGAGGAGGAAACGTGGCCAGTGGCACCGGAAACGCGTTTCCAAGCCGTACAGTGGATTTTCCGCTTCTAACTTTGACTTTTTCTTGTATTTTTTTTAAATTCTTTTGCTTCCAATTTTTTATTGGGCGACTAAAATATCTTTTGGATGCTTGTAGATGCCTCTCAAGTTATAAAAAAGAGGATTTTTTGGGTGGGGCAAAATAATGTTCAAGCCTATGGCCCTAGTGTTGATATGCAGTGCATGGTAATGTTAAATTCTTAAAGTAAAAGGATGAAAGTGAAAAATAATCATCCTTTTACCTAAATTTTTAACATTACCATGAAATGACTCTGGATGTTTGAGAGTGGTTTCGCCCTCATTGGATTTCATATGGAGAAAGTAGAATTTTAGATCTCACTCAAAATCCAGCAGACTTATGTGTTTTTCAGGATTTTAGGATTGGGGGGATTGCAATGTTTCCTTTGGATTTTGTCATGTACTAGGGTATGGAACTTGTATTTAATCAAGAGAACCAAGCCCTCTATGCAGGGGAGACTCCCAATAATCAAGAGCACGTATGGTACTAGGGTATGGAACTTGTATTTAATCAAGAGCACTAAGGTCGTTCAACTATGTAGAAGGAAACTCTAAATCAAGCACGAGACAAGAAATTAGAAATTTCAAGTGGCTGATTTTGGATATTGCTATTTTCATTATGTGATCATTCATGAGTAAATCTGTTGTAAATTTAGAAACTTATAGTTTATGCATTGACAAGTGACAATTTAACCATAATGTAATAAATTAGAATGTATCATATACGCTTTATGAATGCACATATTTCTTAAATTTCCTAATATATATATATATATATTGCGTTTCCCCGTTTCCAAAATTTGGGGGGGTCACGTTTCGTACCCGTGCCTGTTTCGAAAACTCATACCCATTTCTCCGTTCCGTGCAACTTAGCTATAGACCCTCACCAGTTACCTCAACATAACAAGAGGGATACTAGGGCAAGGAGAATAATCCTTGAGGGGGTCAAGGACCATATTCCTCCTCTGATAGCAGGTAAGAAGACAGCACATGAGATGTGGACAATTGTCTTGAATTGTATCAAGGTACCAATGAAGCGAGGAAGTTGGTTTTAAAGGACAAACTTAGGGCAATACGCATGGCCAAGGGGGAGTCCATTGTGTCCAACTTGACCAAGTTCACCCAAGTTCGGGATGAGCTTGCTAGGGTGAATGAGACTCACATAGAGAGAAGCTTCCAAACTGGTGGTGGTTGTGGAGTGACCGCATGCAAGAAGAAATCAGAAGGTAGACAAGATTAGAGACTCGCATCAAGCAGGAGGACAAGGAGATTTTTTCCCTAGCTGGAAAAGGGGGTAAAGGCAAAGGCAAGAAACATGCAAGACCAACAAATTCCAACTCCAAATTTCCAAAGGGGAAGAAAGCTCTGTCCAAAATAAAGTGTTTCCAGTGCCATCAGTTTGTACACTATGCTACTAAATGTCCACAGAGAAAGCCAGGGTCCAAGAAGGACCAAGTAGCAACCACTGCTGAAATAGATCAGTTCAATCCCAAATTTGAGAGGGAGTTTTCTCTCATTGCATGCATGGCAAGTTCTGCGTCGAGCAGTGTATCATTCATAAACAGTGGGGCTTCACGTCATATGAACGAGTGTAAAGATTTTTTCAGCCAACTTACTGAAAAGGACCAAAGAATCACCATAGAGCTTGGTGATGATGGCAAGTACTCAGCCATGGGCATGGGCACTGTCAAATTTTAGAGGGAGTCAAGCAGTCCCCTCTTTCTTAAGGACATTCTTAAAAACCAAGGTTGAAGAAACACCTTGTTTAAAGTTCAGCGACTGAAGACAAGGGGTATGAAGTCATTTTCAACAAAGGGAAAGCCTTTTTTAAACCCTTTGACTCGGGAAAAGAGGCCAAGCAAATTAGAGTAAGGGTGAAGAGGCTCAACAAAATGTAGTTTGACATAGCGACAACGTTGACTAGCAAGGTTGGACGTGAGCAGAACAAGGACACAGCGGAAATTTGGCATAGACTGATGGGGCACTTACACCATGCTACGTTGAAGATATTACAGGAGATAGCCACAAGACTATCGAAATGTAGTGTGGACCAGCATGACGTGTGCAAGGGTTGCACACATGGAAAGTACGCAAAGACTTCCTTCCCTAGTCAAGATAGCAGAGTTGCAACCATACTAGACCGGGTACACTCATATGTATGTGGCCATTTCTCTTCTCCTTATCTCATGGGTTATAGATATTATGTCATTTTTATTGATGATCATTCTAGAAAAAACTAGATATTTTTCATGAAGAAAAAGCAGGAGGTCTTCTCAAAGTTTGTAGAATTCAAGGCCCTAGTTGAAAACCAAACAAGTAGAAAAATCAAGGCCTTGAGAAGTGACAATGGCGGAGAGTATATCTCAAATTACTTCAAGGACCTTTGTGTCAAGGAAGGAATCAAGAGAGAACTCACATCTCCCATAATCCTCAACAGAATGGGGTAGTTGAGAAGAACCGCAGTATTGTTGGAGTGGCCAAAACCATGCTACATGACCAAGGGTTGCCTATGTTTCTATGGGAAGAGGCATGCAACATGGCAGTGTTCCTATAGAACAGCAGTCCGCAAAGTTCTTGGACGAGTTACACCAAAGGAGGCATTCATAGGCAATAAGTTTGATTTATCTCACTTTTGCATATTTGGCAGTTTGGTGTATTGCCATGTGCCCAAAGATAGCAAGAAGAAGTTGGATCCCACCACTAAAAAGGGTATTTTCTTGGGCTACAGCAAGACATCTTAGGCATACATGATGTACATTCCAGCACTAAGAAAAATAGTGATTAGACGTGATGTGAAGTTTGAGGAGGCAAGGGCTCTCAGGAAGTCCTTGGAGTGTGAGCAGTGTGCAGAGCAAGAGGAGGAGCAACAGGCTCCTAAGCAGGAAGCTTAGCCAGCTTCTCAATTGCAGTCACAGTCAGTGAGTGGCCAGGTCATATAGCAGGATGACGAGGAGACAGTGCAGGACGAGGAGGAGAGAGATGAGAGAGTGGAGGCAGCCACTCAACCATTGACTCCTAGTACAAGGAGAAGGAGGGCCAAGTGGGCCGAGAAGTTGATTTAGGAGGCCCAAGAGAGGGTTGGGACACCAAGCTCTAGCTTCAAGTAGAGCAAACAACCACGAAGGTACTCTGGCTACATGGCACTTATTAAAAAGCAAGTTGAGCCTTCTAGCTTTAGAGAGGATGAGTCACAGTAGGTTTGGAGAGATGTTATGGTTGAGGAGTGTAACTCCATTATGCCGAATGGTGTTTGGGAGGTTGTGCCAAGACCAGACCACAAGCCATTGATAAGATCCAAGTGGGTCTACAGGATTACGCATGGGGTAGATGGGAGCATAGAGAAGTACAAAGCTAGGTTTGTGACCAAAGGCTTCTCTCAAGTTGAGGGCATACACTATGATGAGACATTCGCTCCAGTTGTCGGCTACTCGTCCATCAAGATTGTTATTGAATTGGCAGCACGGATAGGGTGGAAAATACACCAGATGGACATTAAGATAGCGTTTCTCAATGTAGTTGAGGAGGAAATTTACATTGAATAGACAGAAGGGCTTGAGACACATAGCATGGAGTCGCACATGTGCGGGCTCAAGCAAGCTCTTTATGGGCTCAAGTAGGCCCCAAGGGCGTGGTATTCACGCATAGACAGCTATCTTCTTGGACTGGACTTCACCAAGGGTGAAGTTGACCCTAACCTGTACCTTATTGTGGTTGTTGGGAAGCCTCTCATTCTTGTTCTGTATGTTGATGATCTATACACATTCTCCTTTATTTTTCATTTTCATCCTTTTACTTAAACTTTTAACGTTACCATGAAATGACTCAGGATGTTTGAGAGTGGTTCCAACCTCATCAAACTTCATATGGAGAAAATAGAATTTCATATCCTATTCAAAATTTAGCAGACTTAACAGTTTTCACGGATTCAAGATCAATGGGATTGTGGCATTTCATTAGATTATATCAAGTATGAGGGTATGCGATTAGCATTTAATAAAGAGCACCAAGCCCTATATGTACCCTAATGTTGATGGTGTTAATTGTTTAACTCCTTTGTCACACCCTTAGCAAAAAATTATGTTTCAATCAAGTCAAAATCATCGATCAAGCATGTTAAGCTTTTTCTACCATCTTTTAAAGCTTGGATTAGGTAGTTTGATCAAAATTAGGCAATGTTGACTGATATCCCTAGACAATCGAGGGAGAGGCAAAGGCTAGATAAGAGGAGAAGAATCTAGATTCAAAATGGTTGATGCATCTAGATGGTGGATGCTCAAATAATTAATCATTAATGTACAATGGATGCCATATCTATCTTGATTTATGTACAAATATGCATGCTTCCGTATCTTCTACAATTCATTTGGTATTTTGCATGTTTTTTTAATATAAATGCAAAAAAATATAAAATATATATAGTAGACACTTCGCTTCCTAGATTTTTGGGAAATGACGCCTCTATGTCCCCGCTTCCAAAAAATGTCCACGCTTCGTCCCCGCTTCATGTAACATTGATACGATCTACAAATTGAGACACATAAAACAATATGATACTTACTTGTCAAACAAAAGACCTTTTTCTTGATGGTGTCTCCAACTATCTTGATGCTTTCAAGACCTTCAAGGAGACTTCAACAATGCCCTA
The DNA here is from genome assembly GCA_000404065.3 of Pinus taeda. Taxonomy (NCBI): domain Eukaryota; kingdom Viridiplantae; phylum Streptophyta; class Pinopsida; order Pinales; family Pinaceae; genus Pinus; species Pinus taeda. Next base: position 16,308 of record APFE030248668.1, read on the forward strand.
GAATGATGACTTCTGGGATGCCTTCAATAATGTCTTCAAATAGCTTCAAGGAGTAAATGATGATCAAATATTTTTTATGCTTTCTTTTCTTTAAGATTAGAGAGCCTTCAACAAAAGCCTATCCTTCCTTCCTTTGATGAGAGCTTGAACCTTCTTGATATGATGAAACCCTTGATGTAGAGACCTTGCTTTTAGGTCGTCTTCTTCTTTGTGCCCTTTAGCAAATGATTCCCCTTGACAAGTAATCTCTTTTTATGTCCACAAGATGATCTTCCAACTGCCTCATCTTTGTTCACCTTAGCTCTGATACCATGTTGGAGAATAAAATAGGGCAGCGTTTAAAACAAATTCTCCTTAACCTTAATAATTCTTTGTGAACTTTAGTTGTCTTCTTATGTTTCTTTATCAGATCTTTTCATCAAACAATTATCAAGAGAAAAAACAGTAAAGACAATGGACACAAGTATTAGGCTCCAAGCCAAGGCAAAACCCTTCCAAGGGGAAAACCTAAAAAGAATCTCTTCTCTTCTTATAGAATTTGCTTCAAATGAGAAAAGTAAGACCCAAAACCCTAGACCATGTCCTCCAAGCACCAAGTCAACCCTCCATGAGATCTTTCCAATTAGGTCAAATGTCCATAAGACAACAAAGGTCACTCCTTCCTCAACCAGCGTCCAACTTCGATACTGCAACTTCGATCTGCAATCTTCGGCCCTATAGTAACTATAGAAATCCTAATTTTTGGCATGTGCCTATTCTTCAAGAGTTCTTCCTTTAAGGATGTCAATGTCTCCAAGGTCAACGAGAGTCAAACTAGGTCAAGTCAGAGTATTCAGCCCTCTTGCAACTTAGATCTCTAATTCTGACCTACAATTCTTAACCTCCCAGAAGCTACAAAAACCTTAACTTCGCACATGTGAGAGAATAAGGCCCAAAACTAGACTTTCTTGACTCCTTGCTTCCTTGATCTTCACTCTAACTTCTTCCTTGTTCCTTGCCTCAAATAGAACTTCTTTCTTGAGATGATCGAATTGGTGCCAAATGAGGTCGAAGTTGCTTGTATTTATAACTTTTCCATGAGGTCGAACAACCTCTTCTAGGTTGACTTGTCACTCGCTGGGCCAACTTGTGCTTGGAGGCTCAAAGGACTTTCTAGAGTCATAATTAATATCTTTTACATGTTACAACTTGCCCAATAGTATCATATACAATTGACAAGAACTTTCTTGACTCAAGAAAAATATTATTTTAACATGACAAACCCTAGAAGCATGAAGAACATGCTTGACCTAGATGACCATCAAAATGGAGCATTAAAACCATGCTTAAAATAATATTTTCTTTCTTTTTTTTCTTGTAACATAAGATATACATAATGACTTTAGTACATTGACAATTATGAAGACCGAAACTAGTTACATTTTCCAACAACCTCCCCTAATGGCCCTAGGATTTAGGAAGAGCACTACTTGGGAAGCCATGATTGAGATAGCGTAGCCCCATCTCTCTGAATTCCACACTTACCACTTCCATCTTACATTACAAGCCCCTATTCCATCTCCATTCTTCAGGTTCAATTGACCATTCATGCACTGGGATTTGGCACTCATATACCCTCATACCTGGGTTGAGCCTCGAAATTCGCCCTGAGAGGTTGATGGCAGATGCAGCCAAAAGAAAATTCAAGAACATATAATGGCTACAAGCAAAACAAGGAAAGAAAATTTTATAAATGCAAGGATGGTTAGGACTTACAAATTAGAATGTGGGAAAAAGCCAAACATGAGCTCTACCTCCATAGTACGGCCATCACCCAATTTTTGGGCCTATGTTGCCCTGCCACATCATTGAAAAGGAACCCTTGGTGGGTGATGAAATGCCCCACCACTAAGGGGGTAATAACTACTATACATCATACGCATGCTCTCATTCCTCGAAGCTTCGAACAATAATACAAAGAAAAATCAAGAAAAAGTAAAAGGTAATTAGAGGGGTGGAAAAACAAAGGTTGAGGTAACTCATGCATCCACGGTTGCTTCCTCCTCACATCTATACACCCAAGATGTGGAGATTCCTTCATGTTGATCCCTTTGACCATTACACTTGGCCATGAAGTCTTCTCCCCTCCATTCCATCATTACTCACAGGGCACCTATCGATTGAATGGTGGACCAAGGACATGTTTCCCCTTAGAGGTTGGAAACACCTAAAAGGGTCGTCTATTAGCCAATCCTACCTAGGGAGGTAACGCCATTACAACATTAAAGCCCCAAATTTGGAAGGGAAACCTTATAAGAAATGTCAAATGCCCATTACTTTCAAGCTTGGTCCACTTAGAAGCAAAAACGATTATATGTACCTAATGGTGAAGTTGCAGCACTGGATATTGTGTGTGATTGGCAGGTGGTTTCATAATGGGCTGGGAAACTTAACAAGGGCCCAAGTCCACCAGAGGAGGATATTGACACCCACAAGTGATGCATTGACAGCCGTGGGACTCCAGATAGTGGTGGAGCAGCATTTGTATCTATGGGCACCTTGAACACCCACAGAGCTCCTACACTTTGCCCTATCTCATTTATAGGATGATGCACTTGGACTAGCATGCCCCTAGTCGACTTAGCAGTACCACAAGGTCAAGCAGTTGATCTAGGGCCCATATGAGATTGGTCTCATACCTTGAGACATGGGAGGTCTAGCACCATCTTCAGTGCCCTTAACATTGGAGCAAATTCATGCATTCACACCACCAAGAGACCCATGAGACCATTTTTTGTGCCCCAAACCAAAAATTGGGGTCCACAAGATGATTATTGCAAAGATCTAGGGGGGAACCCCTAGATAGTGATTTTAGAGGGCTTCTACACTTGTTTTGGCACCATTTGCCCTCAATGTCGGCCCTTAAAGGGCATCCACTAGCATGACCTTAGCATTTCGGCCTACACATGTGGGGAATTAATATTTTGTCGAAGACTACTAAGTCGACTTGTGACCTAGGGTTCTTCTTGCACATTATTTTATGATTTACAGGGGCTAGCAGGCTGAATAAGAACTCGGCCTCCTCGTATAAATAGAGGAGGCCTTTCATTTGTTTTGATCATCACACCTGTTGACATTTTTGGCCTAGTTAATTGAATTTTGAACTTGTTCTCGCGTGGAATATTTGGATGTTGTGGATGCAATTTGATATGTGGAGCTGATCTTGGTTATCTTTGGAGCTATTCTTTGGTATAATGGGTGGAAATCTTGCATGTTATCTTGTAAGTTGTACCTAATTGTTGAATATTTATTTCTCTATGTCTAATGTAGGGAATAAATTATTCTAGGTTATGATATATTGTGCCCTAATTTGTTGAAGATAAATTAAATGCTATCTAGATGAATGATGCATGCATTACGCATACATAACATGTAATGAGTTATCCTAGGGTGAACTCCTAGTAGCTCTCCCATAAAATTCCATTTTTCCATTGCATAGGTAAATGCTTGAAATTTTGTTGCTAGGGCATCAGATTTCAACCTCCTTGGAAACATTATTGGCTGATCTATCTCATCCTAGACTCCATTCTCCCAAGGAACAAGGGACTAATCTACTTGGTTGGTGACCATACCTCACTTTTATCCATAAAATCTTCTCTTACTAATTTCAGACCCTTTAAGGCTAAGTGAGCATCTAGGGCTTGCTACAAATTCATAGGGAGAGTTAATTTATGAGATTGGAGAGCCTAAACATCAAGGGGATATCATTTTCCACAAATCTATCCTTTTGGTGGGCATCCACTTCAATCTTATCCATAAATTTGCCTGCCCTTGTTGTTTTCCCTAGGGTCAAACCCTAGACTAGTCTTGCCTCAACTCGGGGGCTTGTTGAGGGCTTCATGAGCATTTCCTTTGTCATATCATCTTACAGGAAACTCTTCTGTTTGGCCTTGACCTTTGGATACTCCAACACAGATCAAAATTATCAAACCCTAGGTCTTGTGCCTTGTCTTGTAGGACTCTCCCTTTAGAAAGTGAATTGCTTCTTTGTGAAGTCATGAACCTAAAGTGTGCCCTTATTCTTGAGATCCTACCTAAGTCACCTTGTTCATCAATATTAGAATACCAATTTTAGATGACCTCTCTCATACCAGGACTCCTCCCAACGATGAAAATCCATAAATAGCAGGGGATTTTGGCTGTGGTGACAATGGGCCATTATCCCATTATTGGCACTTGGTTAGCTATAGTCTTGTAGGGTCCCCCTCCAAGGCCTGCGAGATTTTGTGGCAACAAGTCCAAAGAGATATAAGTAAAAAATCTTGTAGGCCATGTGATGACTATGTATTATGGTATCCTAGGCCTGTTATGGTCATTCGTTCTTGATCCTTTTAGTCTCCACTCCTTTCATCTTCGATAGGATTTGAGGCCTTGGGATGACTATGTACTATGGTATCCTAAGCCTGTTATGGTCAGTGGTGCTCGATCCTTTTAGTCTCCACTCTCAAGTCCTTTCATCTTCGATAGGATTTGAGGCCTTTGGATGGATCTACTTGGACACATGGTTTAGAGGAAGTATTTGTTTTGTTGGGTGATCGCACTACGTAGGACCAATCCAACCCATGTCTTAGGTGCACCCATGTCTTTTCCACATGGCCATGTGTCATATAGTACGTATGCATCTCATTTGATCATGGTATGGTATAATTCAATTTCTCCACATGGTAGTCACACAATTCAAAGCATTCCATGTTTTATGTGGCATTGCATGGAACCTAATGCACAAGTCTCCAATGGAGATATTGTATGTCGGAGCTTTGCCAGTGAGAGGCACGCTGATTGTACTTCTCAATTTTGTTGAAGATTTATTAATAATATAAACCCTCATCTCTAGAATTGGTTTTCCCCACATTGGGGTTTCTCTAGGGACAATTTGTCCAAAAATACCGATGTCGAATATTTTGTGTGTGCATTATTTCACAGTTCTATATTTATTTATGAAGATTGTAGTAGTCAATTAATCAGTATTTGTCGTAATTAAATTTTTGAAAATAAATAATCTCCAATAGCTAGAAGATTAAATTCTAATTGTTGTAATTAAGAAAATTTCACATACACCACACTTCTTACAGAACTCTTTGAGTTCCTTCTTGCAAAACTCTCCACCATTATCTATCCTCAACACCTTAATCTTCTTCTTTGTCTGATTTTCCTCCAAAGCCTTAAATTCCTTGAGCCTGTCAAAGACTTCAGATTTTTTCTCAAGGAAATATATCCATGTATTCCTCAAGAAGTCGTCTATAAACAAGACGCAGTACACAGATTTACCTAGTGATGGAACCGACACGAGTCCAAAGTTAAACGCGTCACTGTGCACAAGCTTTAATATTCCTTCTACCCTCTTAGCACCAGAGGAAAAATTCACCCAATTTTGCTTCCCATATACACAATGTTAACAAAAATCAAAATCCAAAAAGCAATTAGACATACCTTCTACCATACTATTACCATATAGTATTTGAAGGTGCTTCTCTTCAATATTTCCAAGTCTTTGATGCCACAACATAACCTTTTCTCTAGAGGCTACAAGGTGTTTTGCTTCATTTTCAAGAACAACAGAATTGTTGCACCCATCAATAATAGTACTTCCGTGCTAATTGTACATACTACAGAGTTTTGAACCGAACTCCCCACATCAACACCAATGCTCCTCAAACCATCTTGCAGGTATCTTTCCTGTACAATATTTTTCAGTGTTGCAAACATTGCTATCGAGATTAAATCGACGAGGGGAAAAAATCGGAAAAAAAATCGTAAAAATCGAGAAAAAATCGGAAAAAATCAGAAAATACAAAAATATTCATTTTTTTTCAATTTTTTTAATATCTAAAGCATCTACAACATAAAATAAATAAATTGACACATAAATATGATAAAGGAACCAATATATAAGATGTGTAGTATCATTTCTAGTGCTACATCACACATAACAGTGAATCATGTCTTGAATAGTAAGTCCTAACTCCTAAGTCCCAACTTAGCCTCAAAATATCAACAAAAAATATAATAATGTATCTCATATCATGAGTCATAATGTCATATACAATGAAATGAACCAAATAACTAATACTATTGATTTCCTCTGCCCCTCTTGCGAAAAAATGCAATAGCTTTGCTTTTCCCTCTAGATGTAAAAGATCGAGAAAACCAACCTCTAATAAAAGTAGTTCCTTGAGACAGTATCTTCTAGCACTTGTTGCTCGCATCTTCTGCACCTTGGCCTCTCCTCAAGCACTTCTCTCAGCAGCTTTACTAATGCCTCTGTTGCAACCTTACTGATACTTAGAAGAAGATATCAAGCGAACAACTCAATTTAGAGTAAAAACGTGCGCGAAGCTTTTACTAACTCAAAAGGGAAACTTACAGAGCATTACAATACGAAAACAAGAAATCTCAGAGTTTTGAAGCAATCAGTTTAACAACGCGTGCTTGTCTTATGCTGATTTATTATTTTATAGACTTTTTTTTTTGACATGACACAAAGTGGAAATAATTGAGGGTCCTGTCGGCATTTCCATAGTCCGATGGTGTCTAATCAATATTTCAGTACAATAATTCAAAAACACACAAAGGACAATAATTCGAAGTGGAAATATTTGAGGGTCCTGTCGGCATTGCCATAGTCCGACAGTGTCTACTCAATATTCCAGTACAATAATTCAAACTTTCAACTATTTACAAAGAATCTAAGGACTATCACCATGGTCCCTTGGGGTTGCGGTCTGAGTCATAATCATCGAACTCGTCAGAGATGGATTCTCTCGCAGATATGCTTCCTCCATTATCTTTAGATATTTTTCTTCATAGTCCGGCTCGGTGGGGTCTTGAGCATCTTGGTACACATCTAAATATAAAATGTCCTTTCCTTTTGAAGATGTTGTTGCTATAGATGTTGTAGCTGCTTTAGAGGACTGTCCCTCTTCCAACTTTATTCGATCTTTGTAGGGATGATGGCTTTGGTAGGGTAACTTGAATGGGTCATCTTTCTTTCTCCATCTATTGATGTAAGATGTAGGATTTATCTCAATATCTAAGAAAGAATTTTTATGTGCTTTTGAGAAAGTTGGTAGCTGTAGCACTGGTAGTTCTATTCCATCCAATAATTCCCATTTAACAGTCTGGAACATACTAGTAGCTGTTTCGATGGTGTGTTGTACCCAGATTTTGCAGTGATCACTAACACCTTCCTTTTCTTGCCATCCAAACTCAAAATTAAATGTTGTGCATACCCTGGTTGATAATAACAGACCAATCAAACATATAGTATCTGCAGTCCAATTTCCTGAACTTACTCCAACTGTGATTAGTGCCTTTTGATTCACAGAAAACTTTAAAACAGGATACTTCCCTTGCGATTCGGTCAATTTTTTGATAATATGAATTTTTTCAGCCAGTTTTTGCATCGGAAATTATTTTAACCAGCCCAAAACTCTATTTACTTCATCCTTATTTTCTGCAAATGCGGAACTTTCTGAACACTGATTTGCAAAAACCTGTGAAAAGGGATTTGGCTCAATAGTATTGCTTATTTCTGGGCTATTAAAATCCCATGGTGTAGAAAAGATTTTAATATACTGTAGAGTTCTTTCTACACATTGAGATTGTCTTTCAACCTATTTCTTCTTGCAGTGACCGTTCTTGATTTCCCACTCTGCAAAGGGCTCGAAGATTTCATACTGAGGAAAAGTATCTGAATGCATATAATCTGGATCTCTTCTTTGTAGATATGATGCTTCCATTTCCTCCAACAAATCTGGAATTCTTAAGGTCTGTAAAAACTGACCAACTTCTGTCTTGATGTTAACATCATCAAGGTCCATCATCTTAGCACTTGTAAAGATTTCAAGTGCAAAATCAATACAACCAATCATTTGATAATAATTTAAAATTTGCAAGACCCAAATCATGGATTGAGTATACTGTATGGACCATAAATCATCAAGTGTTCTGAAATATAATTTGACTTTCATATTTGGTAAAGAGTATGCTTTTACCAATTCAGGATCCAATCCAAGAAGTGTGCCAATATTCTTTGATTTCCAGGCTTGACATTTTTGAATCCACTGGTTTCTTCGAAGCCTGAGTCCAACTACCTTTTTTATTTCTAGACAAAGATCTTCCACATGCTTCTCGAGAATTTTGAATCTTTTTGCCAAAGTAACAAGATTGTCCGGCTGATCTAGAATATCAAAATACTTCCTCTGACTTTTGTCTGGCTACGGCCAATTCTATGAGCTTTACTCATTTCCCTGGTAAGAGCATCGACAATATAGTTAGAATTTCCAGGAATCCATTCTACACCAAAATCATATTGCTGGAACCAAATTTGCCATGATAATAATCTTCCTCTTGCCATCTGTCTTGATAATTTTGCTGACAAGAAATATTTAAAATTCATTGAGTCAGTCCTAATCAAGAATTTTCTTGGCGCAAGATACAATTCAAACTTTTGAATGCCATTAGATATTGCAAGAGTTTCTTTTTCAACAGCAAAATAATTTTTCTGATTGGGGAGGAATTCTCTTGATGCATAGGCGCATAATTCCTCTTCTTTGTTTTCCTCCTTTCTTTCAAAAAGAACAGTTGCCCAAAAATCATCTGAGGCATCTGTTTGTAAGATTAAGAATCCTTCTCCTGGAGGCTGCAATTTTGGCATGGACTTACATTCTTCTTTGAGATTTTTGACAGCGGCAGTGGCTTGACTAGACCAACCTGATTTTAAATGCTTTCGAATAGGAGCAGTTTTTTCAGATAGCCGGGGAATGTATTTATGGATATAATTTAAAACACCCAAAAATCTCTGAATCATTTTGGTATCCTTGAGTTCATCAAGGAACTCAGCAAGTTTTGTTAGCACATGCGGTTGCATCTGTATATGTCCATCGATTACATGAATTCCAAGGAAATCAATATCATTTTGGAATAACACCATTTTCTTTTCTGAGAGGACAATACCATGAGCTCAAACTTTTTGAAAAAATATTTCTAGATGAGCCAAATGTGTTTGTAAATCTGGACTATGGATTAAAATGTCATCAATGTAAGTTATGATAAAATCATACTTACCAAATATAAAATCCATTCTTTTCTGGAAAAAAGCAGGAGCATTCTTTAATCCAAATGGAACAACTCTCCATTGGAAAAATCCTACAGGGAATGTGAATGTTGTCTTATGTCTGTCTGCTTCTTCAATCTGAATCTGGTAATAACCAGATTTCATATCAAATTTACTGAAGATTTTACTCTTCTGAATTTTCTACATTATTACTTCTTAATGAGGTAAAGGATAATGAAAGCTTTGAGTGATTGCATTCAATGGTTTGTAATTAATCACCATTATGGCTTTACCTCGAACTATTTTGGAATGATTGCAGACCAAAAATGCAGAACATGAATAATGGGAAACACTCTGTTCAATCAATCTCAACTTCAACAATTCTTCAATTCGTTTTTTGATTTCTTGTTCATCAGAAAGAGTACAAGGAATTAACTTACCTTTCACTCCATTATCATGCATGGTCACAATTTCTTGCTTGGGGCTCTCCTTTTCCTAGAACTTCTGAGGGTCTTTTGAGCAGCTTTTAACTAACCGTTGATGTATAGAGATTTGTTCCTCAGTCCATTGCGGATCTATTGCTGCTTTTTGTTTTGTTTCGAGAGCTTCCTTTTCTTCATAAATCTGCAGTACTTTCTACAAATCTTTGGTATCATTTTTTGGCTTTCTTGTGCTGGTCTTCTTCCGGCTTTCTCTTCTTACTTCAGAGTCTGCAAATTTTAATCTCGAAACAGAGATTGCTTGTTTTTTGAAATTGAAGATAACTTTATCTTCGCTAATAGTCATGGGCAAAACATAATTAATAAATGGCATACCCAAAATTAAACTGGCAAATGGGTCGTAATGCTGTATAGCAGATACCTTGACAATCTTCCCACTTATTTTTAAAGAGATATTATCCACATAGTAAGATTAACCGTACCTCCGATTGTTTCTGAAATCAGGATATTTTGGCGAGGTTTCCATAATCTTTTAAACAATGATGGTCTGGCAAGATTATTTGAGCCACCGATATCAATAAATGCATCAAGATCTATCCAACTATTTCTAACCTGCACTTAGACTGGTATATACAAAAGATTATTTGTTTTTAACATTTTCTTCAAAAAAGTTTGTTCTGCTGGTGGGTCGAATTCAGGAACTGGCATTGAAGATGTTTGTCCAATATTTTTCTGATATGGACAAAAAGAGTTTAACTGAGGGAGAATAGGGATAACCTGTTTTCCTTTGTCTTTCTCTGGTGGGAGAGACCAACATAAAGATTCTGTTTCACTATTTTCAACAGTCTGTGTCAGTCTTGAATTCTTCACTGTAATGAAGCTCTTCTTCTTCATCTTTCACTGAAAATTCATCAGTAGAACAATCATAACAAATATTCATTTTCTGAACAGTATTGATTAACTCTTCATCTTCTGAAAAAGAAGCATCAGTTAACATATATACATCTGATGGTTCTTCTTCTGATTGTACAACAGACCAATCATCACAAAATTCTTTAATATCTACACATGCTTTCAATTTACTGGATGTGCTTTTTGGACAAGCATGAGCATAGTGTTCTTCTTGTTTGCATATGAAATAGCAATTGTTTTTGGTTCTAGGATGTTTCCTCTTCTTTAGAAATCTGATATTTTTAAAGGTCGTTTGGGATTTGCAATTTTCATGGTCTTGAATTTCCCATACCTTTTATGTTTTCTCCTTTTCTTAAATGGTGTCCATGGCAAAGCAGCACGACAAACATTGGCACTGGGAGTTATGTCATGTGCTTGTTTTTGCCAACAAAGATATTTGACTTTCTCTTGACACCTGAATAAAAGATTTATCCAGTAAATCTGATCTATTGTTTTGCTTTGAAGCTCAATATCTTTAGAAATCAGATCTCCTAGATTCCCTGGTAATTTTGACAGAAAAGAAATTTTCTGAACTGAATCATTTGAAAGATTTGCTTTGTAAACTTTGGCCATAAAATCTTGACCAAAAACTTGAAGATATTTTAAATCTTTCAGTTCCATTCTAGCAAGGTCTATAATGATTTGCTTCTTCTCGTCTATCGGCTCGGAGACAAACAGTGTTTTCAGTAGTACCTCTAGAGTAGAAAGTCCTGCTGCAATTACTGCTTGTCATTCTGACTCAGGAGGTCCAATCCACCAATCATAAACTGTAATAACCATAACTGGAAAAACAGGAACCGTAAAAATTTTGATTTTGTACTTACCTGAACTACTATTTGATCTGGTGAAGTTGCTGCTACTGCTCTGCTCTGCTCCAATTACCGGGAGACCAATTCCACCCAGCCAGACTGAGCAGAGACTGGCTGCTCAATCCAGTAAGCTTCTCACAGAAGCTCACTGTCCCCCGTGCCCAGAACCTCAGACGGATTAAAGCTCTTCCAATGGCAGACCTCTCTCACTGTTGAATTCCTCCTCCTGCTTTTTAGCTCCGTTCTTCAACCCCCATTCTCGGTTCAGATCTCTGGTTTTTAACTGTAGGCTTGGCGGTGGCCGCCCTCCTACCTGCAGCCACCGCCTTCCCTCCTCCCGACACGCCTTCCATGCATTTTGCGACCCTCAGATATTTATCCCTCGGCGGTCTTATGTATTTTGTTATATAGCTCGTTTGGTTTATGCGTCCCCTTTTATATAAGGGTGTTTTCTTTTTTTTAATTTTATTTTATTATGAGTTTAATTTTATTATTTTATAAGTTTAAAATTATATTTAATTATAAGCTTAATTCCATATTTATTTTAAAGTTAACTCATATTCGTTTAAAGTTATCAATATCTGTTTTAATATAAGTTTAAAACTTTATATTAGTTGATTAGTTTAGATGGGTCGTTACATACACTCCTCCTTCAGAAAACTTCGTCCCGAAGTTAGAGTTTTTATCTTATCTGATTACTTATGATAGTAATTAGTACCCCTTCCTTAGATTATATTATTATTATTATTATTATTATTATTATTTTTCAAGAGACTATAAAATTAGAGTTTTAGGTTTATGATTTTAATGGATAATCTTACCCTACCCAGGTCCCCAAGCTATTCAAAATCATCCTATCCTTCCTAATCTCTTTTTCTCCCATCCTATCCGCCCTCTACTGGAATATGCCATGGCGTCAATTTTACTGACCTAACCATTCATAAACTCTAAGGTGACAGCGTCGGTTATACCGACCTGATTCCCAGTAGGCATCCGGCAGTCATCATCACACGTCTAGGGGAGCGTGACTCACACAGTCCTCCCATGACTCCAGGATTCGGAGGATAAACGGTGGGCAACACCTCCACCCCTCCTAGTAGAATTAGGGCTAATACCCTATCATAGAATCACTTTGAGCTTTAATTGTTCTAAGGTTCTGTCATCACGTGGTCATCCCAGTAACTGTCTATTACCTGCAATCATACACTTATCTATGCATCCGTAAAATGTGCATCAGCATATTCAAAATAACTCACATATTATTCACTTATGAGTTCATCTATGATACTACAGTACAACATATTTTGCCATATTCCATGCATGTCTTTTGACTTTCATCTAGAATGTATTCACTTCCTGATTTCTATCCCATTGATCATATTGACATGTATAAATAAATCAGATCTATAATATCTTAATTTCTATCAGAAGTAAAATCATTCAACTGTCTTAACTTTATTTCGACAACTATAATTTAGTAAAATGAACCACATATATTGTTTTGGTATCCATGTACCAGCAAGAATTAAACATATATTATGCCACAAAATTTCACGTTTATCTATAATCATTCAAAATGTTTCTGAGTCTCTGATTGTAGTGAAGTAAATATATACTAAACATAGTTTAAAGTTCTTCAAAATTGACATAGATTAGGGTATCTCTGACATATGTCCTCTGTATTTTCCCAAGTTGCTGATCCAGGACTATACTTGTCCCATTGGACCTTAACTTGGTCCACCAGGCAGTTCCTCAGCTGTCGAACTCTACATTCCAGTGTACGTAACAGTTCGACCATTACGACTCCCTCGTCCAATACCTGTAATTCCTTCCATTGAAGGTTGTGAGATAGATCAGCTATATAATGCCTTAACACAGAAACATGAAATACATTATGAATTCTATGCAGGTGAGGTGGCAAGGCAAGACGATAGGCAACAGGTCCAACTCTTTCCACGACTTTAAATGGTCCAATAAATCGGGGTGACAACTTTGTCCCTTTTCCGAATCGGATAGTACTTTTATTTGGCTTGATGCGGATGAAAACCTGATCCCCTACTTCATACCTCCTATCAGTTATGTGAGCATCAGCATAACTCTTTTGGCCATCCTGTGCTTCTTTTAATCGTTGTCTAATTTGTCTTACCTGTGCTTCCATTTCATGGATTAACTCGGGTCCTATTATCAATCGATCTTCTAACCTGTCCCAACTTAACGGTGTTCTGCAAGGTCTGCCGTATAAAGCTTCAAATGGAGGCATTCCAATTGAACTGTGGTAACTGTTGTTGTATGCGAATTCAACCAAGGGTAAGTACTTTTCCTAGTGTGATTGTTGATCCATCACATACATTCGCAACATGTCTTCAAGCACTTGATTTACTCTTTCAGTTTGCCCATCAGTCTCAGGATGGTAAACAGTGCTTAAATTTAGCTGAGTACCTAAGGTTGTTTGCATGCAAGTCCAGAATCTAGAAGTGAATCGCGAATCTCTATCGGATATAATCTTCTTAGGTACCCCATGGAATCTGATAATTTCATTTATGAATACTCGAGCTACGTTAGCAACATCATAAGTATCTCTTACGGGGATGAAATGTGCGCTTTTTGTTAATTTATCCACCACTACCAAAATGGCATTGTGTCTTTGAGAAGTAAGAGGTAGTCCAGTGATAAAATCCATAGAAATGGTCTCCCATTAGACATAGGAATGTCGTGGGGTTGTAAGAGGCCCGCTGGGTGACAATGATCTGCCTTTACTTGCTGACATTCCAAACATTTTGCAACAAATTGAGTGATACCGCACTTCATACCTGACCAAAAGAAGAGTTTCTTGGTATCAGCATACATTTTCCCTACTCCAGGATGAGCACAATACACTGCTCTGTGGGCTTCCCCAAGAATGGTATCTCGAAGATTTTTATCATCAGGAATATACATCCTTCCATGGAATCGTAAGATTCCATCGTTTTCTAGTTCATATCTCTCAAACTTCGATTCTTTTGCCCTTTTTCCCTCAAGACTTGCTCTCACTTTTAAATACCAACTATCTTTTATAAGATGATCCAGTACTCGTTGTCTTAAGTCTACTTTAATGGGTATGAGAGAAAATATCTGACGTCTTCTGCTTAAAGCATCTGCTACTACATTTTATTTTCCCTTAATGTATGATATCCCGAAGTCATATTCACTTAGAAATTCACTCCATCGCCTTTGTCTGGCATTTAAGTCTCTTTGGGTGAACAAATATTGTAGACTTTGATGGTCGCTTTTAAGTGTAAAACGTCGTCTCACTAGGTAGTGTCTCCAAATCTTTAAAGCCAGCGCTACAGCGGCCAATTCTAAATCGTGAGTAGCAAAGTTCTTCATGAGGTTTTAACTTTCTAGAAGCATATGCTATCACTCCTCTATCCTGCATCAACACTGCACCCAACCCTTGTTTGGATGCATCAATACATACTGTAAAATCTTCGTCCATATCTAGGACTCTTAGTATCGGTGCACTGGTGAGTAGTCTTTTGAGTTCAGAGAATGTTTTTCTACATTCCTCGGTCCACTCATACTTAACACCTTTCCGCTGAAGGGTTGTAATTGGCTTTGCGATTTTGGAGAACCCCTCCACAAATCTTCGGTAATAACTGGCTAAACCCATAAAGCTTCATATCTCATGAGCATTTTTCGGTATTGGCCAATCCATGATCGCTTTTACTTTCTCAGGATCTACTGAAATCCCTTCACCTGAAATGATGTGTCCCAAATAATGAATCCTTTCCTGAAAGAATGAGCACTTCGATAGTTTTCCGTACAACTGGCATTCTCTAAGACAGAACAATACTATCCGCAAATGATCTTCATGCTCTTTCCTATTCTTGGAATAGATGAGTATATCATCTAAAAAGACTTGCAAAAATTGATCTAGGTATTTACGAAAACACTATTCATAAGATTCATGAATACTGCTGGTGCATTGGTTAACCCAAATGGTACCACGGTGAATTCATAATGTCCAAAACGTGTCCGGAATGCAGTTTTGGAAATATCATTTTCAGAAATC
>APFE030248668.1:34945-99654 GCA_000404065.3 Pinus taeda
GATGGTCCTTTTCCTTCGCTTACCTCTTGAATTACATAAGCCTGACAACCTTTCCTTAAACAACGCTTCATTTTCATCGCTGAAATGTAGCGCAAAGATACTTTCCTCTTGATTCCTTGAATTTGAATTACTTCTCCATCATCATTCATGCCTAGAATTCTTTTCCCGTAACAGTCTACCCAAGCTTGGTGAGCTTCCAAGCAATCCATACCTATGATAAGATCATACATTCCTAAGGCTATGACATAAACTTTTAGTTTAGTCGTACAGACCCCTAGATCGATTTTGCATTGATCCACACTCAAGCCCACGGTTTGGAGTTCTCCTGAGGCCATTTCCACTTGATGGAAATCATTTTGTCTACGCGCTGCCAGCCCACATTTGTTTAATGCATATGACGAAATGAAACTATCTGTGGCACCAGTATCAAATAAGATTTTGAGTTTTATACCATTGATAGTACCTGAAGATTCCACTACAGTGGATTGATGTGCTGCTTGGTCGTGGTCGACTATTGCATGAATTCTATGATTACCTCGATTGTTTGATATCGGCTCCTTTCCAGTCCTATGCAATATATTCAACGAAGCTTCTGGGCAGTCACGTTGAAAGTGCGGTCCCCCACATCCCCAACAATTAAGTTGCGTTGATCCTCTTGAATCAGGACGTGAATTTCTAGAGAACAACTTCGTCCTCTCATGTTGATTCCTCTCGAATTTCTTCCTCTACCGGCAGTCCCTCGAGATGTCCATGGACTGGTGTTTGATGATTCCGCAGCTATAGTGTTTACTGCCATGGGAGCTCTTGTCCCTATATTCCTTGGGGTAAACCTGTTACCGTAAGGTGGCCTCGAGCTACCTCCTTTGAAGAAGTTTCAGGGAGTCTTTCCTGGAAATCCTGATTGGACAGGCCCTATTGGCCCCATATCTTTTTTGATTCCAAGGTGTTCTTCTGCATAACGACCACATTCGACTGCCTCGGCTACTGATGATGGTTTCCACATGCTTACCAAGGCTCTGATGCGAGGATTTAACCCAAATATGAAGCGTTCAGCTTAACGTTCATCAGAGTCTAAGTAGTGAATGTATTTTACAAGCTCCATAAACCTTATCTCGTACTCTTCCACTATTTTATTTCCCTGAATTAATGTATGAAAGGCTCTGGCTTACTATTGTTGAAAGTATGGAGGTAAATACTTCGCGCAGAACCTTTCCTCAAATAGTTCCCAAGGGACATTATCCGATGTAAGGTGCAGCTGCTTTTCCAGACTTCCCCACCAAATCAAGGCACTTTCCTTCAGTTGAAACATGGCAATTTTTGTTTTTGCCGAAGAAGAATATTCCCTTAACCTAAAGCATCTGTTCATTCCTTCTAACTAGGCTTCCGCGCGTTCACCTGCTCGACCCCCTGAGAATTCTGGGAGTCTAATTTTCTGAAGTCCCCTAGAAATGTCTTCTTTTGATCTTCTAGGCTCAAAATTAGTTTGTTCCGCTGAACTGGTGGCTACATGTTGAAATTCCTCTTTGGTTTTAGCCTTAGTTGATTCTTTTAATGTCTCTAATAAGGCTTCCAAAGAGTTCATTATCACAGTCAACTCCGGCATTAGGGCGATTGATGTTGATAATGGTCTTGGTGGTGACGATAGTGATAGGGATGATGATGGCGACGGTGGCAGCATTAATGGTGGTGATGTTGCATGATCACGTCGTCGTCGCTCATACGTCCTTACCATTGTAATGGTTCCTGAACACATAATAAAATTCTATCAAAATTTTTAGGTAGACAACCGAATTTAACGCATAATTTTCTTTTGCGACTTCACATTCATAAACAAGTATAGTTTTGCTATTTTTACCCGCTAGGCGGATCTTACTGGTACCGAGGTCAAGGAGGGTGGTCTCGCGACCTCCTTGTCCTAATGCAGGGTATTCTATCATGATATGAATAATGCAGTGGTGTATGGTCATTAGCTCCTAAGGAAGATCATCTAAAATTTATTACTAAATAACATTCACAAATGAAGATGAATATCGGCAACATACCCGTCACACCGCAATCTAGTTATTATTATTTTTTTTAAAAGGCATACATATTTATATTTTTGAATATATTACTTAGATATGGATAAAACCTATAATATATATAAATGAAGGGTTGTTCTGGTTCCATATCAGTTTGACCTTTAGCCGGGAATTTTACCATAGACATGTCATGATTAAAATCTAGAAGCTATACAGTTCAGCAGTATACCATAAATGTAGGTTGGGATCAAACTGAAGAGTAAATTCAGATCAATAGTCAAGTTGTATATAAAATGTAGGTCAATGGCCTACATATTGCAATTGATCAGGCAAGGTAGAAAAATTGGTTCTTTTAATGTTTCTACAGTATCCTACTTTGAAATTCAAGTGACCGAGGGCCAAAGGCACTATTACCAAGTATAGATCCTAAACATTCTTGTCAATATGTAGTGGAGGATGCAGTATTGAGAGGGTTTCATATAATGAGATATAGCACATAAAAGAGGTTTTTCATATAATGAAATATAGCACATAAAAGAGGTTTTTCATATAATGAAAATCTGCAATCCGACTTTACTTTAGACAGCCCGAGGACTTGCACATTATATATGCTTCACAGAATGATTCTAGATTTTTATAAGAGTGGTCAGACCTCAACCGATACAGCAGAAGAGAGACATGGAGCAACTATTATGTAACCCAATCAGTTAAGTTTGGAATGTTCTTAATGTAAAACAGAAGATCAATTTATTTATGAAGAATAAGGCAATGGCTAGTACATAACAAGATATTTTATCAGTAAGGACAATTTTCAAAAGCATCTAGGCATCAACAAAGCATATTTAGCAGCATTAAACAAAGCATCTGGGCATCATACTGAAGACCAGCTAAAGAAGCTTGCAGTTCTAGGTAACTTTGCAAATCCTTATCACAATGTCTAGGCTATTGTTTTATTGATCTAATGCATTAAAACATCTCTAATTCTCTACAGCCTTTGAATAGTGAAGCAAATTCGTGGGAGGAGGTCGATGTTCTGAAACACTTCTTGATCCTTTTTTTTTATGGTTTCAGTGGAGCATTGTATGAGGTATGATGCTTATCTTTGACGTGTTTTTAAGGAGGTGAAATAGCTCTGCAGCTAAGAGGATGTTTTTTTTTTTGTCAGGGCTATGTTTTTTTTAATGATTTTATGAGTGCCACAATATGGAAGACGTTCATTCTGCAACATCGACGAGAGCAATGAAGATCAAACCCAAGAAATATGATTCGTCTTTTGCCAGGATTTGACAGTGCTCGTGTTAATTCTGGTTTCTCATCAAACGAAAATATGTACCCAGAAATAATCTACTTCACGTCGCTGGTGGTTCGAATGTATAAATGGATGTAGCTACGTACTATTAGACTACTACAATTGAACTTTTAAGTTCAGGCCTGCAACCTTGCAGATTTGATACATACGTTGTTGATTTGGAACGCATGGAAGCGCCCAGATCAAACAAATCTTTTGCGCAGACTTGTAGCTAACAAATTAGTGCATACAAATGACTTCTTGCACATGGAAGAAGTGTATGCGATTGTAATATTTCTGTATAACATTGTGATTGATTTCAATTAATTAAGTATTGATATGCATGAAGAATGCATACAACATCATGTGACCCCACCGCATGAAAATGTATCCAGTGTGCAGGACAAGGTTCGATGAAGCAGAGGATGTGGGCCTATTCGATTTGGATAGACATAGTATTATTAATCAAGGACTGTACATAAAATTTGGATTGTTTTGATAGATACATAACAAATCTGTGCCAAAATCCTTGTCGACTTGATTCAAATCACCCACTGTAGTAGATTCATAAGGCATCATTCGATGGTCTTTGCTAAGGCTCATATATTTTAAGGCCGCCTCTACATCTTTGGGAAGATTGGTGCTGGAGAAATGGCTAGTCGCAGCGATCAATGCGAGCCGTTGTTAAGGAAGTCCATGACGTATCACGAAAATGCCCCAGCTGCAAGGTGGAGCGGCTCAAAGAGATGCGACAAGGGTTAATTCCTTTAAAGGAGAGCGTCAGACTGAAGATATGAAGGTCGCGTGTTCGATTCACGCTCACCGCATCGTAGGATATGCTGGGCCGATCGTAATTGTTTAAAGACAGGACAACCAATACCAAATGGCTAGAAATTTCATCAATCTTCACGAAATCCAGATTTCAAAAATGGGCAATTATGCACAGAAAACGATGTGCTCGAAATTTTCCCGGCATCGAAACAACAACAGGTATCATCTCATGATCCTGCCAATTTATTTGAAATTTTGGGAAATTGAACACTGCGCCAAATCGACGGTTATTTGGCACCAAATGGATAAAAATGCATCCATCTCCGCATAGCTCCGTGCTCTATATGCCTTCTGAGTTCATTAGTTCAAAGAAAAGGACAGGTATCATCTCATGCCCCTGTCAATTTATGTGAACTTTTCAGGGACTGAAAATTGCGTCAAATCGTCTAAAAATAGGTTATTTGGCATCGAATGGTTAAAAAAATGCAGAAACTTCCGCAGAATTCAGTGCTCTGTACGTTTTCTGAATTCATTTATTCAAAGAATTCCCTGTAGGAAATTACATTTATAATGCCCTCTTCTTGAACAACAACTCATGCGTCCTATGACTGTAATTTAGTGAAATGCAAAGCTCATGAAGCCTGCTATTGGTGTATACCCACAAGCCAAATCGTGAATAAAATTTCAACGACGGTCCTGTGGTATAGTGGTAACACACAGCGCTTGTTAAACAGGGGGTTTTAGATTCAAACCGTAGAAATGTAACCGTGAATTTCTATTCAAACCGTAGAAATGTAACCGTGAATTTCTTACAAGTTTTTACGCAGCAGAATTTTAACCACAAAATTGATACAAGCGTAGGGCCTGTGAGGTCGAAGGGTTTGAACGATGCGCTCTGATACCATGTGTAATAACCATAACTGGAAAAACAAGAACCGTAGATATTTTGATTTTGTACTTACCTGAACTGCTATCTGATCTGGTGAAGTTGTTGTTACTGCTCTGCTCTGCCCCAATTACCGGGAGACCAATTCCACCCAGTCAGACTGAGTAGAGAGTGGCTGCTCAATCCAGTAAGCTTCTCACAGAAGCTCACTGTCCCCCGTGCCCAAAACCTCAGACGGATTAAAGCTCTTCCAATGGCAGACCTCTCTCACTACTGAATTCCTCCTACTTTTTAGCTTCGTTCTTCAACCCCCATTCTCGATTCAGATCTCCGGTTTTTAACTGCGGGCTTGGCAGTGGCTACCCTCCTACCTGTAGCCACCACCTTCCCTCCTCCCGACATGCCTTCCATGCATTTTGCGACCTTCAGATATTTATCCCTCGGCGGTCTTATGCGTCCCCTTTTATATAAGGGTGTTTTCTTTTTTTTTCTTTTTTTTATTATAAAGTTTAATTTATATATTTTATAAAGTTTAAAATTTATATTTATTATAAAGTTTAATTCATATTTATTTTAAAGTTTAACTTATATTCGTTTTAAATTTTATCATATCTATTTTAGTATAAAGTTTAAAACTTTATATTAGTTGATTGGTTTAGATGGGTCGTTACATAAACTATTTCGGCCATTCTTTTCTCTGCTAGAACAAATATGGACATATTATCGAGCTTTGTAGTTACTTGCATTTGGTATAACGCTCTGATCCATATTCGAATTGATTCCGCCCGATTTGTTGATTTATCCAAATCCAAAATATAACCGCTAGAATTAGAAGCAAACAAATCTTCTTCTATTCTAGGATATTTTTGGACTGCTTTAACAAAATTTGCTTTTTGGATTGATGGCATGATAAAAGATGGAAACTTAGAAGCTGCATTTTCAAGAGTCACTATTTCTACTTTTGTTTTTCTTGGCTGCTCTGGAATAGACTCTATTTTCATTGGTCTGGAAGGTGTTTCAGAGGAACTAGCTTCTGTTTCTTCTAAGTCCCAAAAATTTAGGGTCGACATATCTATAGAAAATTTTGAGCTTTGAGCTACTTTAGATTTTCTTCTTCTTTCCTTTTTCTGCATCCTTGCCTCTTTCTCGGCTCTTTCTTCTTGTTGTTCATCATGTAAGAGCTTGAGATTGGCTAGGATGAGCTCATTTTGCGCACCCAGATCATCTATAGCATTTTCAGCATAAGAACACCATGTGGTAATATAGTTACCAATTTGATACAGCTGGTCTAAATCGTTTGGATTTGAGGAATTGTGTTCAACTAAAGGGGCACAATCAGCTCTTGTAGGAGGTTGCTTTGAGGAGGACGAAGTAGTATAGAATTTCGTCTTTGGTGGCCATTTGCCTCCTTTTACAAAGCAACGATTAGCATATTGCCATTCTTCAACTAGAGCTATCTGGGAATTAGAAATTCTAAACATCTTATTTACAGCAAGAAAGGGCTTAACTTCAGGTATATACAATTCATTTAAAGATAACATAGGTTGACTAGAAGTGTTGGCTGTTTGGGCAGAGGATTTTGTAGATTCTGAGACTGGTAATGCATTTTTCTCGAATGAAGGATGGGTCGGGGGATGGAAGGCTTTTCTTGAAGTATTCTTATTTTACCTTCATGCAATGAAGCTCTTCTTCTCAGGCTTCCTGGTTTCTTTTCATCGGCTAAAGACTTGTATTGAAAATACCAGTCGTTTGGTAAACCTATAGAATCATAAGACACTCCCTCCACTTGTGCATTGTTTAAACCAACTGACACACAATCTCTGAGTACTGGCTATTTTAATTTCGGATGGACTGTATTAGTCAACTGGAAGGATGTATGAATTATTACAGATAAATATACACTTTCATCAACCATCTGTAATCCCTGAACTCCTACCATAAGTTTCCAACAATCCTTCAGATGAGGATCCGTAAGACTAATAGAGTAATCAGGAAAAATCGTTCCAGATTGACAACTAGTAGATAGGTTACCAACAATGGTACGTATTCTAGCATGATCATAATTCTGGTGTCAAGTATCAAAAACTTCAGACATGCACGGAGTATTTAAGCCATGTCTAAACAAAGGGGCCAAACCTATTCTTATACCTCCAAAATGTAGATAGGCATATTTTTTGTCTTTTGCATATTGGCGAATTTTTTGATTTCTTCAGTGGTAAACAAAGAGAGAGACACAATCTGTACAGAAGGACCTGAGATTTTGATTTTAACCTCCATTTCCTTTAAAAGCATTTTCTTGTGAAAGATATTGGAGAGAGGAGTTTTATAAACATCAGTTGCATGAAGAGTTGGAGGATTCCAACTTTCAAGATTTTCTACTATTTCTAATTCCTTTTCAGACTCGATTTCCTTTTCAAAAGTTCTAGAATCTACTTCAGTAACAACACGTCTTTCCAGAGTTGAAAAGGATTTGATTAAACTAGCCATTAGGAACATTGCAGGGCTCTGATACCAAGCGATAATAAAAGATCGAGAAAACCAACCTCTAATAAAAGTAGTTCCTTGAGACGGTAACTTCTAGCACTTGTTGCGCGCGCCTTCTGCACCTATGTCGGTGGAGTTGGCCATGGACTCTACTGTGCTCTAGAAGCAGAAGAACTAGGAGCTATAGGAGGTAGACCATGTCCTCTACTGGTGGCAAAGGTAGCCTGGGTAGGTGGTGTCACCTCCTCCTCCTGTTGCTCCTCCTCCTCCTCCTCCTCCTCCCCCTCTACACCTTCCACTACCTCCTACTCTAACCAATCATCAACAGACTCCATGAGAGGCCTCTCGGCCTCAACCCTCCATGCAACAGTGGCGTCAATCCCATCCAATGAGATGGCCTCCATATTAGGTATCCTCTCAAGTTGTCTCACCCATAATCGAAGATTTTAGTAGACGTAGACCATGTCATTAAATCGTTGGGACTCCAACCTGTACAAAGATCATAAAATAATAATTATTAAAAAAAATATATTATTTAATGAATTCAAAAAATTAATTGGAAATTTGGAATATTTTAAGTTTTAAGTTTAACTTGTTGCGCTTCTTCTTGTGTATTTTTTCAAATACACTCCAGTTGCGCTCACATCTTTCTTGAGGAGCAATATGTTTGGTTGAGGATTCGAATGGAAAGCTTTCGCAGATGAGGTACTCTAGCGCCATAGCTTCTCCACCATGCATTTACAACAAAATTAAAAATAAAATAAACATAAGAAAATAAATGAAATTTGAAAGTTGAAGCAAAGTATGAAGTTATGAACTTCAAGAGACAATGAAATTTGAAACAAACTAAAAAACACCTGACATTTTAGTCTTCTTATCAACCACAACTATCTTAAAGCTAAATGTGCCACCTTCCATCCTGTATATTTCCATTTCTTTGGAGATTTATGCACGTTCTGCTGCAGATGGCACCATCCTCTGAACATAGGTGAAAAATCCATCCATGATCTCAGCATCAAATAAGAACCCACAGGGGTAAGAAAATGCGGAGTTCAGGTAGTTCCCTGCAGCATGAATGGGATGATGGAGTGTGTTGTTCCATCGTTCATCAATCACTTCCCATAGGAGGAGTTGTTTCTGAAACCCCTCATTTCCCTTATCATCATAGTAGGCCTTAATGGATTCTTTGGCCCAATCCATGGCCTCATACAAGTAGTCCATTGCGGGCTTGTCACCATCAACTAATCGAAGAACCTTTACCAAAAGTTCAGTAATGTTACACACCTCCTGCACTCCCGCCTAGAAGTTTTCCTGGTATGAAACTAATCTGCATATGGCCTCTCCCTTTGGTTTACAACTAAATGTCAAAGCACGCCACTCATCTAAAATAAACATTCTTTTCACATCCCACATAGAATTCAAGAGGGATTGAAGAGATATGAAACTGGTGGCAAAGCGTGTAACGGCGGGGAGCACCAACTCCTTGTTGTTGGTGAATTTTCTCATCAAATGAAACACAGATGCATGATTATATATAAATTTTGTAATGCTTTTTGATGAGTCAACAATATCTTTGACAAAAAAAAATTTTCATATGTCCTCCAATATCAAATCAATACAATCTACAGCACAAGGTGTCCAAAATAAAGTAGGATGTCTCTCCATAAGCATCTTGCCAGCAGCAACATAATTTACAGCATTGTCTGTTATGACTTATACAACATGTTCTACACCCACTCCAAAATAAACACATCCAACAAATCACATAATAATTTTGCATCTTTGATATGTGTAGATGCATCAACACATTTCATAAACATTGTCCCCTTGGGACAATTAACCAAGAAGTTTATAAAGCTTCTCTCCTTTTGGTCGGTCCAACCATCTAACATCACAGTGCATCCTGTGTGTGCCGATGATACCCTAAACTCCTCCAATCTTTTGATGCAGTCAACCTTTTCATCTTGAAGAATGCGGCCTCTAAAGTCATCATAAGAAAGGATTTTGCACCCTGGGCCAACAATTGCAATAGCATCAAAAACAGGCTGGAAAAATGGATTATTCCTTGCAACGCTAAAAAGAATATCACTCCAAAGAAGAAACTTGCCCAACAACTTGTCAGCTTCTTCTTTCTCCTATTTTTTAAGCATTAAAGAGATAGATGGTTGTGAACTGGCCGTGGTTCTAGGAACAAAATATGATGAGGTAGCTACAAAGTTGGTTATAGATATTGATGTTGAAGTAGAACTGGTGCCACTTTCATATTCACTTCCTAATACTCTCCCTGCTAGTTGCTTCCTCAGATCTGACTTGGACAATTTGGCTTTGCTCTAATTCTTCCAATGATCTGAGGGCTCTTCGGATGATTTCCGCATTTGTGTTGGTGCAAGGCCCTACCTCATGTCCAGGGAGTTTTGCAAAGTGATACTTCAATCTATAAACCCCCTGTGATATGATGCCCATACAACTTGCAAGACAAGTTTGATATATCAAACCTTCCATCAGGTTCACCAAATTCCCACAGAGGATCCAATTTCCTTGGCATGTTTTAACTTGGTTGAACTGTTAAGTTTTAATGTAAGAAGAAGTTTGAAGTTGAAACTTGAAACTTGAACCTATGGCATAAGAAGAATTGCAAATTAAAAGAATTTAAAAAAAAAATACCTGACACAACACATTGAATTTTTTACAACAACAAAAAAACCTCAACTCAATCCAACAATAATAGAAAAAATGCACATTCAAACCCAACCAAAAATGATGCAAAAAATAGAGCACAAGAAAAAATTAAATTAATAAATCTAAAAGTCAAGATTTTTTATTTTTGACCAAAATGAACCCTCTCCACTCTATGCAACAAAAATAAAAAATAAAAAAACTCAATCAAATCCACTAAAAAATCATTGATAATCAATGGGTTATAGAAATCTAAGCAAAAACAAGAAAAAACCAAAAAAAATGGCCAAATTTAGTGCCCATACTTGGAAACCACGGTTTGCCGAATAAATTTGGTCCAAACACGAATTTATCTTGCTTGGGATGCTAAAATCTTTCGTTTTCTCCTCCTCTGCCCTAGTAGTCACCTTCCTCTCCTCCTCAACTCTCAAACAAGTCCGTTGTCTGCTAAAAATGACAAATAAAAACCATGAATTCACTTTTAAAACGCATTGGCCTGGAGGCTCAGGATTTTTTCTTATCAAATCGCAATTTTTTCAATGATTTTTTCAGGAAAAAAACAAAACAAAACAAAAACAGACGATTTTTATTGCAATGTTCGCAACACTAGTAATTTTACATCTGCATCATCCATCTTGCTTAAGATTGACTTTTCCTCGTTGTATTATTCTAGTCTTCTTGTCATCACCTAGGAAGACATCACCACCATCATATTTCTCATCTTCAAGACATCACCACCATCTTGCAAACATTTTTCTCAAGCACTGTCTCTACACCTACATCATCTATCTTGCTTACAAAAAATAGATTTCTGACCAATCCTAGAATGTACAGAGCACTGGGAAATGTTTAATCCTTCCACCTATTTGCTTCAGCTTGACTTTTCCTCGTTCTGTGATTTTGGTCTTTACTTTTCCTTTTCCTAGAATATTTAGAAGATCTGAAATATATAAATATCCATGATAGGAAAAATATATTTATATAAAAATGTAGAGAAGATATGAGATATGAGATGATGATTTGATTACAACTAAGGGTTCCATATATATAGCTAAGCAGGTACCCTTTCACGAACATGTCCATAAAGACATGACTCTTCAATACTAATTATTAGTTAATTAATCATTATATATATATATATATATTGCCGCCTTCTTCAAAAAGCTTTGTCCTCAAAGCTTATTGCTAACAAGACATGTCATATGTTTCTTTGTCTTTTAATCTCTTCGTATCTTTCGGACTTCTTCGAGTTGTCATCTTCATTGATACATGATGATAGGATCCTCTGAGTAATAAACCAAATTGTCATACTGAGAAGGGATCTGACCATCCTAAATCAATCTTTTGTGGAATCTTGCGAATGTTGGAAACTTGTGATGAATTGTTATAACAAGAATGGATTGTGCAAACTTCAGTATTTTTGGGAACAAAAGTTTGTTGTTTATGTTCTGAGTGATACAGATTTGTAAATTGATTGAGATGTTTGTTCTTGTGATTCAGATGTAGATAAGAGTTCTTTTCGTTTGACTTTCCCTTATCATGTGTGGCAACTTCTTGATTTACTTCAGGTACAGTTGTTGTTGAGTTGGTTACAGAATCTTCATTTGGAATTTTCATTGTCTGAATTGTAACATCTGAGTGTGTTTTTTCTTCAGTTGGCTTGTCTTCTTCATGAGTTGTGATATTCACTGGATCGGTATTCATTCTTTTCTCTTCAACTTGAGTTTCTACATTTGAAGATTTCGATACTTCCTTCTCAATAAGTTATTGTACCTTGTTTTCCAACGACTTATTGTCCTTCTTAATGTTGATTTTTAATGTACCTTGGACAAGTGGTTTCCCATGGGTTAGTCTCTACCGAAGGAAAAATGTCCAAAATAATTATTTTCCTTAGTGTGACTTTATAAAGTGAAAGTGACTTTATAAGTGGTAAAGTCTGTTAAATTATAAAGTGAAAAGCGACTTTAGACATAAAGTACAATGTGGGTACTTATTCAACGGGTGAGTTAAAAAATAGAAAGTGAGAATTAAATACACATTTATTCTCATCCCTTGATCTAAGTTACTCTGAACCATTAGATCTTAGGGTTACCCAAAAATTATTTAGGGAAACAAAAGGGGGAAAAGAAAAGAGAGACTGCATTCATTCTTCATGAGCAGATTGGAGAAATGACGCTGAGAGCTGGAGAAAAGTTCTGAACGAGAAATTCGTTGCAGCAAACTGGAGTGATTTCTGGGCAAAGCTGGGCACAGAAATCAAGGCATAGAAGACAGCAGAAGGTACAATACGAACAACATTTAATGTTGAGTTGCACACCGTTCGAGAGAAGTTTTTGAAAAGAAATAAAAAATGAAAAAATTGTACAGTTCGTACAATGGTACGGAAATCTGTATAGTCCGTACATACTACAGAATCAGTATAGTACAGTTCGTACAATCTGTATCCGTACAGTACATATTTTCAACTTCAAGTGAGCACGGTTTTCAAGGAGTTTAGGGCTGAAGAAATAAGTTGTATTTGTTGTTTTGTTTTGTCTACAAATGTATTTTTTTTGGACTTTTAAGATAAATAAATTTGAAGAGCTCTCTAATAAGTTTTCATCAGAGAAGATTGAAGGGGTTTTGCCTGGGTCTAAGTTGACCAAAAATTTATGTGTATTTTCATGTGCGTTGTTAGTTTGTTTATGTCCATATTTATTTTCAGCATGTGTTGACAGTCCCATGTGTTTTAATTTTAAAATTTCATTTCCAGAATTCTATATGTTGAATGTATGTTTATAGGAAAGGGCATTTAACTGAATGGAAGTGATAAAGTGAAATTAAAACTGGATTGGGATTGCAGGAAATTTTGTTCATCAAATTTCAACATGGTATTAGAGCTACAGGCTGAAAATTGCAGTTTGAACAGCAGACAATAGTTTGAGACAGCAAACAGTGGTCTGGACAACAAACTGATATTTTGGGACAGCAAGGTAGAATTTCACACAGACTAAACTTTTGGGACACCAAGGTGTGCTGGAAAGTTCATTTCTCCATTTTCTTGGTTTTGTAAATTTTGGACAGCAGTCATGGCCATTTTCTTAAGGATAGAGGACAGACTGGACGACATATCCAACTATGCCTTTTGGAAGGACAAAATTCAAACAGTGTTTGAAGAGGCAACAATTTGGGACATAGTGCGGCAAGTGGTTGTACCTACTACTACTGCAAATGAACTTTCTAAATTCACAAAAAATAATGCAAAGGCAAAAAGGATTTTGATAGACAGTGTGAAGGATCATGTGGTTCCTCATGTGAGAGGAAACACATTCATATCAGATGTGGACAGCTCTAACCACTCTCTATCAAAGTAACAATGAGAGCAGGAAGATGGTACTCAAAGAACAATTGAAGAACATTAGGATGACAAAGGCTGAAAGTGTAGTTCATTATCTTGGCAAGGTCAAACAGGTACGTGATGATTTCACTATTATTGGTGAGGCAGTTGCACCCACAGAGTTAGTCAGGATAGCTGTAACAAGACTTCCTAAGTCTTGGGAGGTCTTTGGAGATGTTGTTACCTCTAGGGGGAAATCTTCCCAATTGGGACAGATTTTGAGATGATTGTGTGCAGCATGAGATACGGAAGACTAGCAGTGGTGGGGGTGAAGATCGCAGATGAGGAGGATGTAGCCTTGACAACGAGGGGGAAGAACAAAGGGAAGGCCAAGAAAGGGGCCTCATCAAATGGGGCTAAGGGAAAGGAGAAGAAGAAGAAGAAAGATACAGATATGTCCAAAGTCAAATGTTGGGCATGTCAAAAGATGGGACACTATGCTGCTTTGTGTCTTAAGAGGAAGAATAAGGGGAAGAAGAGTTTGCTTCACAGTTTGACAAGGACTTTGCATTTATTACTTATACATCTAGTATGAGTATATCATCCGATGTGTGGTACATAGACAGCAGGGCTTCCCGCCATATGACAGGTGCACGGGAGTTCTTTTCAGAGCTTGCAAAGAGGGCACTTGATGTTGAGATTGTACTAGGAGATGACTACACTGAGAGTTGTTGGTGTGGGGACTGTGACCTTTGAGAGGGAGTCTTTGCCTCCTTTGATGGTCATGGATGCTTTGTATGTTCTGGGGATGAAGAAGAACTTGATTTTAGTGTCTGTTATGGAAGAGAAGGGGTTTAACGTCACTTTCTCAAGAGGGCACGTATTGATGCATCCCAGGGGAGCTTCCATCACTTCGGCCAAAGTGATTGGAGTCCGCTCTAGGAAACTATACGAGTTCAATTTACAGTCGATAGGAGCATTGGTGAGCAGCACATCTGGTAGCACTCACATTAATACCACCAGCAGTAGAGACTTGTGCGAGTTATGGCACCGGAGGATGGCACATATGCATCATGGAGCATTGAGAGTACTGAGGGAGATCACTACTGGAGTTCTTGAATTCAGTGTCAAGCATTATGAGGTCTGTGGAGGGTGTACTTTGGGCAAGTACACCAAGTTACCATTCCGAGTGAGCGACCGCAGATCTATAGGTATACTAGACTTGATTCATATTGATGTTAGTGATCATATGTCTCATGTGTTTGTGGGTGGTTATGAGTATTATGTTATATTCATTGATGACTACTCTAGGAGGACTTGGATATATTTCCTGAAGACCAAGGGTGAGGTCTTCAGTGGTTTTAAAGAGTTCACAGCTCTTGTGGAGAAGCAGACAGGTAGGAATATTTGGGTCTTGAGGTCAAACAACGGTGGTGAGTACACCGATGGTGGGTTTTCTGACTTCTATGCACGGGAGGGCATTAGGAGAGAGTTCACAGTTCCTTACAATCCCCAACAAAATGGGGTGTCTGAAAAGAAGAACAGAGCTATTGTTGGGGTTGCTAAAGCGATGATTCATGATCAGGGGTTGCCTTTCTTTTTGTGGGTTGAGGCCTGCAATACTGTTGTTTATCTTCAAAACAGTGGTCCTCACAAAGTATTGGGGAATATGACTCCGGAGGAGGCTTTCACTAGAGAGAAGCCTCATGTGGGACATCTTCGTATCTTTGGATGTTTCACATATTCTTATATCCCCAAGGAGCAGAGGACAAAGTTGGGTTCCAACAAGACTTTGAAGGCCTATCGAATCTTCATTCCTTCTAAACGGAGAGTGGTGATTAGGAGGGATGTGAAGTTCAAGGAGGAGAGGGCCTATCAGAGATCACAGGAGTATGATGAGAGAGAACCACAGACTTCTCCTCAGCAGGGAGGTCAGGTACAGGGAGCAGCACTTCAAGGTTTTGGATCGACTGGTACAGGAGGTACTTTAGTGTTAGTGACACCTGGGGCACCAATGGCGATTTCACCGAGCACTTCTTTAGGGAATCCACTAGTACAGAGTTCACATGGCACTTCAGCTGACACAGGCACAGGTGCCAGTACAAGTTCTTTGAGGACAGGTGATGGTATAGGCACACCAGGGTCAGTTGGCTGACCTGCAAGTTCACCAGACTGGGGGGCAGAGGATGAGGTTCCCTATGGGGAAGCTTCTTCAGGGAAGAGGAGGCCCAAGTGGCTTCAAGACACCTTGAAGGAAGCAGAGTCTGTTGGTCCTCTGAAGAGGGTGAACAGGGAGAGTCTGCCACCTAAGCGGTTTTACATTTATGTAGCCATGGCTACCAGCATTGTTGACTCTAAGCCTACTAGCTATGAGGAGGCTGCCAGCCAGGAGGTATGGAGAGAGACTATGGTGGAGGAGTATGCCTCTATCATTAAGAACAAAGTCTAGGAAGTGGTGCCTAGGCATGAGGGCAAGTCAGTTGTGACTTCTAGGTGGCTTTAGAAGATCAAGCATGTTGGGGATGGCAGCATTGAGAAGTTCAAGACGAGGTTTGCAGCTAGAGGGTTCTCACAGATAGAGGGAGTTGATTATGATGAGACCCTCGCTCCTATAGCTCGGTATACTTCTATCCGGTCCCTTATTTCTATTGCTGCAGATGTGAAGACCACATTTCTGAATGGAGTTATAGACGAGGAGGTGTACGTTGAGTAGCCACAGGGCTTTGAGGTACTTGGGCAAGAGACCCATGTATGCCAGTTGAGGCGAGCACTCTATGGACTTAAGAAAGCTCCGAGAACTTGGTATTCGAGGATGATACTTACTTGCAGTAGATGGATTTCACGAAGAGTGATGTAAATCCGAACCTATACTACATTTTTGTAGGGGATGATCCGCTCATTCTTGTGGTGTATGTTGATGACTTGTTCATCACTGGGGCAAAGAGAGTGATTAGTGGTTGCAAGGAGGATCTTGCTATGGAATTCGAGATGAAAGACATTGAGTTGATGCATTGCTTTTTGGGGCTTGAGATGTGGCAGGAGGAGGGGGATATCTTTCTGGGGCAGGGGCAGTATGTTGTGGATGTGTTGAGCAGATTTCACATGGTAGACTGTAGACCCATGTCTACACCTATGATCACCAACTGGAAGAAGCTTCATGCTTCAGATTCTAGTTTGGTGGATCCCACATTGTATAGGCATCTTATTGGGTCCTTGATGTATGTGGTCAGCACTAGGCCAGATATATGCTTTGTAATGAACACACTTAGCCAGTTCATGAATGAGCCCAGTAGGGTGCACTCGGTAGCTGCAAAGCACATTCTTCGCTACGTGCAGGGGACTGTTGATTATGGTCTGGTATATAGGCAGGGAGATGGACTGAGATTGGCAGGTTACACAAATTTAGATTGGGCAGGGTGTGCTTCTGACAAGAAAATCACTTCAGGGGTGTTGCTTCGGATTGGGTTCGGCAGTTGTGTTGTGGTTCAGTTGAAAGCAAAAGTCAGTTGCTTTGAGCTCTTCTGAGGCTGAGTATATGGCTGCTAGCCAGGCTAGTTGTGAGGCCATTTGAGTTCGCAAGCTATTGTACGGCCTATTTGATCAGGAGTTGAGACCGACGGTTATTCACTGTGATAATCAGAGTTGCATTAAACTCATGAAGAATCCAGTGTTTCATGACAAGTCAAAACACATTGACATGAGATATCATTTCATCAGGGACTATGTTTAGAAGGGGGCAGTGAAGTTGGAGTATATATCGACAAATGAGCAGGTGGTCGATGTTCTAATGAAGTCCTTGCCAAGAGGCAAGCATGTCCATTATAGGGACAAGATGGGTGTGGTGAGAAACACTTTCCTTGGTAAGAGGGAGTGTTGATTTTTAATGTACCTTGGACAAATGGTTTCCCATGGGTTAGTCTTTACCTAGGGAAAAGCGTCCAAAATAATTCTTTTCCTAAGTGTGACTTTATAAAGTGAAAGTGACTTTATAAGTGGTAAAGTCAACGTTAAATTATAAAGTGAAAAGTGCCTTTAGACATAAAGTACAACGTGGGTACTTTATTTAATGGGTGAGTTAAAAAATAGAAAGTGAGAATTAAATGCACATTTATTCTCATCCCTTGATCTAAATTAATCTGAGCCATTAGATCTCAAGGTTGCCCAAAAGTCATTTAGGGAAACAAAAGGGGGAAGAGAAAAGAGAGACTGCATTCATTCTTCATGAGCAGATTGGAGAAAGGAAGCTGAGAGCTAGAGAAAAATTCTGAAGGAGAAATTTGTTGCAGCAAGTTGAATGAGTGATTTTTGGGCAAAGCTGGGCACGAAAATCAAGGCATAGAAGACCGTAGAAGGTACAGTACGAACAACATTTAATGTTGTGAGTTGCACGTCATTCAAAAGCATTTTTTTGAAAAAAATATATATTGAAAAAACTGTAAAGTTCGTACAGCAGTACGGAAATCCGTACAGTCTATACGGAATCTGTACAATATAATCCATATCCATACAGTACATATTTTCAGCTTCAAGTGGGCATGGAAATCGAGGCAAAGTGGGCATGGTTTTCAAGGAGTTTTGGGCTAAAGAGATAAGTTGTATTTTGTTGTTTTGTTTTGTCTGCAAATGTATTTTTCCTGAGCTTGAAAGATAAATAAATTTGAAAAGCTCTCTAACAAGTTTTCCTCCGAGAAGATTGAAGGGGTTTTACCAAGGTCTAAGTTGACCAAAAATCTATGTGTATTTTCATGTGCGTTGCAAGTCTGTTTAAGTCCATATTTATTTTCAATAAGTATCGACAGTCCCATGTGTTTTAATCTGAAAATTTCATTTCCAGAATTTTGTAGTACTTTTTTACCTTCTTGAAAAATTACCTTTGAAATATCGTGTCTTCTGGTGTTATTGAATTTGGCTTCAATGTAACATCCTGTGGTGTTATTTTTTTCTTTTCGTAGGAAAATGTTAAAAACTTCTTCTTCGTATTTAGGATGAAGGACCCTAATGTTTCCATCCAAGGTGAACCCAAAATAGTGTCACCTTGATCTCTTCATAGGGTTTGAAGTTTGAATAGAAAATTGTGACATAAATGTATAATTCCCAATATTTAACTGTAGATTGGTTTTCATATTGTGTTTTGCCAAAACAGTCTAATTTTTCGATTATATTTGACTCGGGAATCACTAATTGATTTGTGATTTCAGGATTTATATAATTTTTACTTTCAGTGAGAGAGATAGAAATAATAACATTTTTTCTTACCAAAGTTCCCTTAATGCTAAATAGCACTTGGGCATAACTAGATATAGTTTCTGAAAATCGTCCTCCCTTTATTTCCAAATTAGACTCCATTTCGTTTGTTAATAATTTTGTCAATTTATAGTTTGTTTACGAAACTTATATATTCTTTGTGTGAGTCGCCCACTTTTTCAAAATATACTAAAGCTTGTATGTGTTGAATTTTTTTCTTTTGAGCTTTATAGCAAGTCAATATACCTTCCAACTTTTTTTTATTTTTTAATTTAATGATTTAATAATCCTTTTTATTTGTATTATATATTAAATACACTCAAAGTTGTCTCCAAAACTTTAATATAATACGTTGTCTCCAACTCAGACAAAAAATCTTAAATCCCTTTTTAATTGTTAATATTATAACACCTTTTATCAAACCCCCTTTCACTCATATATATTTTTAAAACTTTGACTTATTTCTCCTTAACAAGCACCCTTCGCAACAATTAATCATAGATGAGTTTAGTAGTAGGTGTATGATCAAACAGATGTGACCATACAATTAGTTGATGTACAAAATGTAAGGTTAATTTAATTAGTTGATTTTAATGATTTCAACCAAGGTCGCGAAATAGGGCAGTGAGGCAATAGCGGAAGTGAATAGCGGTTGGTGGTCTCGTATGGCCGTGTTCTCAAGCACAAGCTGCAATTTGTGAGTGAATTGATTGACCGGTACAGACAAATCAACAGTGGCGGCGAAGGCAGTGTTTGGTGTAGTTAAGACGAAGGACAGCTAGGAATCACCTGGTTATGGCATCAGAACAGGATCCTAGCAAGACGGGTGACTGGTTAGCAGTATAAACGGATGGGCGGTGAACAAGACAATAGCTTCAATCGATGGTAATGGAAGTTTGGAGGCGATCGACATTGGCTGCGGCAATAGTTGTTGAGCAGTCGTTGGTCCAGTGTTGCGAACATCACGATTTTTCAAGTTTGCCGATAACATCGCCTGATTTTTATGAAGTTTTTTTTCGAAAAAATAGCGATTCGAGCAGAAAATATCGTGGCCCTCTGGGACAGCGCGTTTTAAAAGCGATTTCATGAGTTTTATTTGTCATTTTTAGCAGACAGCGAACTTGTTTAAGAGCTGAAGAGGAGAAGAAGGCGACTACTAGGGCAGAGGAGGAGAAAAACCGGAGAATTTAGCATCCCAAGCAAGAGAAATTCGCGTTTGTTTTTGCTTGAGTTTCTATAACCCATTGATTATCAATGATTTTTTAGTGGATTTAATTGTGTTTTTTTTCATTTTTGTTACAGAGGGGAGAGGGTTCATTTTGGTCAAAAATTAAAAAACTTGATTGTTAGATTTATTAGTTTAATTTTTCTTGTGCTCTATTTTTTTGCATCATTTTTTATTGGGTTTGAATGTGTACTTTTTTCTATTATTGTTGGATTGAGTTGAGGTTTTTTTTTTGGTCAAAAATTCAATGTGTTGTATCATGTATGTAATTTTTATTTTTAATTTTTTTAAATTGCAATTCTTCTTGTGCCATAGGTTCAAGTTTCAAGTTTCAACTTCAAACTTCATCTTACATTGAAACTCAAGAGTTCAACCAAGTTACAAACATGCTAAGGAAATTGGACCCTCTGTGGGAATTTGGTGAACTTGATGGAGGGTTTGATAAATCAAACTTGTCTTGCAAGTTGTATGGACGTCATATGACAGGGGAGTTTATAGATTGAAGTATCATCTTGCACAAATCCCTGGACATGAGGTAGGGCCTTGCACCAATACAAATGCGGAAATCATCCAAAGAGCCCTTAGATCATTCGAAGAATTAGAGCAAGCCAAACTATCCAAATCAGATCTGCGGAAGCAACTAGCAAGGAGAGTGTTAGGACGTAAATATGAAAGTGGCATTAGTTCTACTTCAACATCAATATCTACAACCAACCCTGTAGCTACCTCATCATTTTTTGTTCCTAGAACCACAGCTGGTTCACAACCATCTATCTCTTCAATGCTTAAAAAAAAAAAAAAGAAGAAGCTGACAAGTTGTTGGGCAAGTTTCTCCTTTGAAGTGATATTCCTTTCAGCGTTGCAAGGAATAATCCATTTTTCCAGCCTATTGTTGATGCTATTGCAATTGTTGGCCCAGAGTACAAAATCCCTTCTTATGATGACTTTAGAGGCCACATTCTTCAAGATGAAAAGGTTGACTGCACCAAAAGATTGGAGGAGTTTAGGGCATCATGGGCACAAACAGGATGCACTGTGATGCCAAATGGTTGGACCGACCAAAAGGGAAGAAGCCTTATAAACTTCTTAGTTAATTGTCCCAAGGGGACAATGTTTATAAAATCTGTTGATGCATTTGCACATATCAAGATGCAAAATTATTATGTGATTTGTTAGATGTGTTTATTTTAGAGGTGAGTGTATAACATGTTGTCCAAGTCATAACAGACAATGCTGCAAATTATGTTGTTGCTGACAAGATGCTTATGGAAAGACATCCTACTTTATTTTGGACAACTTGTGTTGCACATTGTCTTGATTTGATGTTGGAAGACATAGGAAAATTTTCCTTTGTCGAAGATATTGTTGACTCGTAAAAAAGCATTACAAAATTTATATATAATCATGCATATGTGCTTCATTTGATGAGAAAATTCACCAACAACAAGGAGTTGGTGCGCCCCGCCATTACACGATTTTCCACCAGTTTCATATCTCTTCAATCTCTCTTGAATTCCATGTGGGATGTGAAGAGAATGTTTCTTTCAGATGAGTGGCGTGCTTTGACATTTGGCCACAAACTAGAGGGAGAGGCCATATGCAGATTAGTTTCATACCAGGAAAACTTCTGAGAGGGAGTGTAGGAGGTATGCAGCATCGTTCTTCGATTAGTTGATGGTGACAAGCCCGCAATGGGCTACTTGTATGAGGCCATGGACAGGGCCAAAGAATCTATTCAGGCCTACTATGATGATAAGGGAGATGAAGGGTTTCAGAAACAACTCCTCCTATGGGAAGTGATTGATGAACGATGAAACAACACACTCCATCGTCCCATTCATGCTGCAGGGATCTACTTGAACCCCGCATTTTCTTACTCCTGTGGGTTTTTATTTGATGCTGAGATCATGGATGGATTCTTCCCCTGTGTTCAGAAGATGGTACCATCTCCAGCAGAATGTGCGGAAATCCCCAAAGAAATGAAGATATACAGGATGGCAGGTGGCACATTTAGCTTTGAGATGGTTTTGGTTGATAGGAAGACTAAAATGCCAGGTATTTTTTAGTTTGTTTCAAATTTCATTGTCTCTTCAAGTTCATAACTTCATACTTTGCTTCAGCTTTCAAATTTCATTTTTTTCTTATGTTTATTTTATTTGTAATTTTGTTGTAGATGCATGGTGGAGAAGCTATGGTGCCAGAGTACCCATCTGCAAAAGCTTGTCATTCGAATCCTCAGCCAAACATATAGCTCCTCAGGATGCGAGTGCAACTGGAGTGTATTTGAAAAAATACACAATAAGAAGCGCAACAGGTTAAATTCAAAATATTCCAAATTTCTAATTAATTTTTTGAATTCATTAAATAATATTTATTTTATAATTATTATTTTATGATCTTTGTACAGGTTGGAGTCCCAGCGACTTAATGACATGGTCTACATCTACTACAATCTTCGATTGTGGGTGAGGCAACTTGAGAGAATATCTGATATGGAAGCCATCTCATTAGATGGGATTGATGCAACTGCTACATGGAGGGTTGAGGCCGAGAGGCCGCTCATGGAGTCTGTCGATGATTGGTTGGAGCGGGAGGTAGTGTAAGGCGTAGAGGGGGAGGAGGAGAAGGTGACACCACCTACCCAGGCTATCCTTGCCACCAGTAGAGGACATCGTCTACCTCCTATAGCTCCTAGTTCTTCAGCTTCTAGAGCACAGCAAAGTCCACTTCCAACTCCACCGGATTCTACATCTAGAGGGAAAGGGAAGGCTATTGCATTTTCTCGCAAGAGGGGCAGAGGAAATCAGTAGTATTAGTTATTTGGTTCATTTCATTGTATATGACATTATGACTCATAATATGAGATATATTATTATATTTTTTGTTGATATTTTGAGGCTGAGTTGGGACTCAGGAGTCATGACTTAATATTGAGGACATGATTCACTGTTATGTGTGATGTAACACTAGAAATGATATTACACATCTTATATATTAATTCTTTTATTATATTTATGTGTCAACGTATTTATTTTATGCTATAGATGCTTTAGATATTTAAAAATTTGAAAAAAAAATGAGTATTTTCCAATTTTCCAATTTTTTCCCGATTTTTACCGATTTTTACGATTTTTTCCCCTTGCTGATTTAATCCCGATCGTGATTTTCGTAACATTGCGCTAGTCAACAGATGACAACAGGGAGTGAGCATCGACGAGGTAAGTTGCGGCTTTTTTTTTCTTTTTTATTATTGTTATTATTTTTTTTTTAAATAATCACGGATTTTTTTAACTATTTTTTATTCTCTTTCTTTTTTTCTTTTTTAAATCTTCTTCTTCTTTCTTTTTCTATTTTTTTAAATGGCCAAAGGCCTGAATGACAATCTGCAAAATGGAGAAACTCCAAACTCTGTATAGCGAAATGTTTCAATTACATGACAACAAGGTTGATGGAAGGTTGATGACCAAAAGTCGGATCAGACTGGCTCTCTGCAACGGTTGAGCATCCAAAGGATCAAACAGCTCCGATGCTAATATTACAAACAAAGTTCTTAAACGAAGTAGAATATTCAGAAGATCTGAAATATATAAATATCTATGATAGGCCAAATACATTTATATAAAAATTTAGAAAACATATGAGATATGAGATGATGATTTGATTACAACTGAGGGTCCTATATTGTTAAAATCTAAAAGTTCTATGCAGAAATTTAAAAATTCTTTGTAGAAACTTGAAAGTTCTATCCAGAAAATTGAATGTACTTGCAGAAAATTGAAGGGAACTGAATGTACTTAGCAGAAAACTAAATGTACTTTGCAGAAAGTTCTATGTAGTTTGCAGAAAACTAAACGTACTTTGCATAAAACTAAATGTACTTTGCAGAAAATTGAATGTTCTATGTTGTTACAATTACTTAGAATGCAGATATCTTCTTCACATTTTTTTAAATCAACAATTGTAGATAGAACATAAACTTAAGGATCATATGAAAACAACCAAGCACAAATATGAGACATTGAGAATTAGATCCAATGACCAAGGCAAAACCCACAAGGAGAAAACCCAAATGATTCTTCTTTTATTAGATTTCTTCAATTGTTCAGCAAAGTACAGAAAGAGAGAGAGAGAGAAAGAGAATGAGAATGAATAAAGTCACCAATGTTTGATCAACTTGCAGCAAAAGTGCTCTTGCTCTTTGCTTGAAGATCTCCTCCTCCTCTTAATCAGATCTTGTGCTTCACACTTGCTCCAACTCTTCCCTTGCTCTTACTCTTCACTTACTCTCACACTTCTCTTCCACACACTCAATACTAGCTCTCCCTCACAATGAACATGCTACTGTCAACTCTCACTTTCTCTTGCTTGAATAGATGAGAAAGGAGAAGAGTTACAAAATGAATTCATGCCTTGAGCCAATAATAGGAGAATTGAATTCCATGAGGGAGGAGTTATTTGAGGAAAAGTGTAAATCATCCCAAAAATAGAGAGAGAGAGAGAGGTACACATGTCTTGAGGAGTTACAATTCAAATTAGGAAGAGAGAGAGAGTTACACTTAGACATGAGAGAATATTTAGTGAGAGTTACAAATAGAATTGAATGAGAGAGTTACAAGTGCATTTAATAGGAGTTACACTTTTGCCATACATTGAATAGAGAGGGAAAACTACATTCTCTTAAATGTGGAGTTACTATTTTATTCCAAGAGAGAGGTTCAATTTGCCAAGTAATAGATTCTCAATTTAATTTACCTATTTCGAGAGAGAATTTTCTTTTATTAATCCATTAAAGGTGAATGACTTAAGACTATTTTATAAATAATAGTATGATAATAATAATAATACTAGTAGATAATCAAATCAAAAAATCAAATTGTAGCCGAGAATGTTTGTAATATAAGTGTGCGGAAGCTCGTGAGCAGAGGAAAATGGCGGACTACGGTTTTTGACAAACCCTTACACGGTGCAGAGGCAGAGAAAGCAGTCTCTCAAAATCAAGCAGTACTGCTGCCAGCTCGGGTCTGGCTGAACTGGTAGAAATAACCAATGAACATCCCGATGGGGGAGGCCACAGGGCCTTCCCCCACAGGCCGCAACAATGGAAATCGGCCACATGGGGACGAAAATGAACAACCCTCAACTGGAAGTATAGAACAGCCATCGGTACAACCTGCGCAGCAGCAGGAGAAGAACGAACATGCAGATCTGAACAATGAAACAGAAAATAACCCTGCAGCACCTGAAAAACCAAAGAAGTCGTCGTCTTCCACTTGCAAGCCCATTGCAGCGGAACGACCCAAGATTGAGTTACCTAATCACATAATCAATGCACAAATACAATATATGAAAGACCATGCACTGATAGGTAAATTTATAGGCTATTGGCCTACCGAAAAAGCTCTGCAAAGATGGATAACCTCAAAGTGGAAGCCAAAGGGACATGTAACCCTACAGCTAGGACCCAAAGGTTTTTTTACAGCC
Organism: Pinus taeda; assembly: GCA_000404065.3. Taxonomy (NCBI): domain Eukaryota; kingdom Viridiplantae; phylum Streptophyta; class Pinopsida; order Pinales; family Pinaceae; genus Pinus; species Pinus taeda. Next base: position 60,338 of record APFE030248668.1, read on the forward strand.
ATCTTCAACTGCATTGAAGACAGAAATCGCGTTCTAGATGGAGGACCCTATTTCTTCAATGCAGCGGGTCTATATCTACAAGACTGAATAGAAAGATTCAATCCAGACAAGGAAGACTTCAGCTGGGCACCAGTATGGATTCACATGTATTCCTTACCTCTGGAATATTGGGATGAAGAATCACTTAAAGCTATTGGCAATGGGCTAGGAGAATTCATAAAGACTGCAAAGGAAACAAAGCTTCGCCAGTACACCTCATATGCTCGCATCTGCGTTTATATGAAACTTGGCAAGGCACTCACGGATTCGGTAAGTCTCCTTCACGATGACTTTGAATGGATTCAACCCATAGATTATGAACATGTGCCCTTTAGATGCAGGACCACGCCCATGGACATCTATTTCGTGATTGTCCTCTAAATGCCCCTCCTAAATCTACAGACCATGGGGGAAAATCTGATGCGGAAGGGTTTACCAAAGTTGCTAATAGAAAGAAGCATAACAAAAACCCCCTAGAGCACCAAAAAATGTAATACCATCCTCTGATGCACCATCCTCCAGCAATAGTTTTGACCTTCTGTCAAACCTAGATATGCCAAAATCAGATCCTTCCAATATAGCTAAGACAACTTCTACGCCATCCACCAAACCTTTTGTTGTACCTACCCCTAATGATGCTAGTCAACCATCATTAGCAAATAACTCAGCTCCACAACCAACAACCTCGCAACCTATACCCCTTCAAGATCACAACAAAGCCCTTTGGTCCGCAAAAGGAATGGACATTGACAACTTGCTGACAAACCCACTCAACACATCCCACCACATGGATGAGAGCAATCAACAAAGTCTCATGGAAGAAGAACCTGAAAGCTTTGATCTAGGAGACCTAGACATTTTCAGTCTAGAACAAGCATGCAAGAAGAAAGAGTTCAGCAAAATACCAGACAGGCAACTTGAAAATCTAGAAGTAGTACTCTCAAGAGTGCACCAGCACAGCACACTGGGCTTACAACAAGGAAGCAGCTGGGATGGGAAACACATTACCAAAGATGGGAAGAAAAGAGGCAGAAAGACAGATTTACAACGCACCATCCTCATTGGGAAAATGCTAGTGGAGTCCGAAAGGTGCTCCAAGTTGACTAAATACTACAAATCCTTACCTACTGGTCAACCATGAAGCTCATCTCATGGAATGTTCGAGGACTTAATAGTCCCGGGAAATATAAGATGATAAAGAACATGATACAGCATGAAAGACCACATATTTTCTTTATGCAAGAAACAAAATGTAATACTAGCACATTAGCTTCCATTTTATCCAAAGCCTGGTCAGGATGCCAAACTATCATGGTAGATGCAACGGGAGCTTCGGGGGGGCTTGCTATAGCCTGGAACACGCAACACATCTCCCTTACAGACTTCCATGCTTCTCATCATTTTATCCAAGCCACTTTTCACATCATCGGAACCAATATACATGGTCACTTGACAAATGTGTACTTCCCTCAAGATATTATGCAAAAGAATATGTTGCTAAAATCGCTAGAAATTCTCAATTCCACAAGAACAGATCCACTCTGGATCACAGGCGGTGACTTCAATATGATCATTCGGCTAGAGGAAAAACTCGAAGGCAGAAGGAAGCTGGATAGTGAAAGCAGCAGCTTCAAAGAATACATTCAAAATAATTGGCTAATTGATTTACCATTTGATAATGGTAATTTCACATGGAATAATAAAAGGATGGGCTCTCAACAAATCTCATCCAGGTTGGATAGATACCTTATCTCAGATAACTCAGTACATCTAGGAGGTGATATTACCGCCTCAATACTCCCCATTGTCGGCTCAGATCACTGGCCCATTTCCTTGCAATGGACGCATCCTGGAAATTCAAATAGGAAACCATTTAGATTTGAAACTTTTTGGCTCACTCACCCTGATTTCAAAAATATGTTCAAATCAGCTTGGGAGAGCTTTATTCCCTCTGGCGACTCAACTATGTATAAATTCCAGCAGAGGTTGAAGCATATCAAAAGGTAAATCAAGTACTGGAATCACACCACATTCGGTAATATCTTTCAAGATCAAAAAGTGCTAGAGCAAAGTATGATAGAGCTACAGCAGAAGATCATTACAGGAGGTAGAACCGAGACTTTAGCAAGTCAAGAACAAGCTCTTCTCACACAATTGGAAGAAAGAAGGAAACAAGAGGAAATGCTCTGGAAACAAAAGTCAAGAATCAGAAGGCTAAAAGAAGGGGAAAGAAACACCAAATTCTTTTACCGCACAACTATCCAAAGAAGAATGAATAATACCATTTCGCATATTCAAAATCCATAGGGAGAGAGAATGGAGAAACAGGAAGATATTGAGAGAGAGCTCACTAATCACTTCAAAACAGTATATCAAGAGCCGCCTATAGATAGATAGCTTGCAATAAATGAAATACTCCAGCGTATTCCTAGAATTATAACAGAGGAGCACAATCAGCTCTTGTTGCGACCGGTTACTATGATGGAAGTAGAATCAGCTTCAAATCAATTGAAAGATGGGAAGGCTCCAGGACCTAATGGCTTCACCTCTAACTTCTACCATCACTTTTTGGGATTTAATCAAAAAGAAAGTCTGGAATGTGGTAGAAGAATCATGAGTTATGCATTGGCTACTTCCTTCTCTCAATGCAACATTCATAGCTTTCATTCCTAAAGAAGATCAGCCGAGTACTCCGGAGAAGTTCAGGTCCATCGCTCTATGCAATGTCATATACAAAATCATTTCGAAAGTCATTGCCAATCGCCTCAAACCGCTTCTCCCTCTTCTCATTTCACCAAAACAATTTGGCTACGTTGAAGGACGTCAAATCTTGGATGGCATCATATTGACTCATGAAATCATTCATTCCTTAAAGAGCAACAAACAGGCAGGTATGCTTCTTAAAATCGATCTTTCTAAAGCTTTCGACAAACTAAGCTGGTCCTATATAAAACATTTGCTTACTGCCTTTGGCTTTAGCCCGACCTGGGTTAGATGGCTTATGAATCTCATATCCTCCCCCTTCTGTTCCATCCTAGTTAATGGAATCCCCTCCAAACCCTACCCCCCATCTAGAGGAATTCGTCAAGGTGACCTTTTATCCCCATTCCTCTTTATTATTATGGCAGAAGGTCTGGGTTGTCTTATAAAGAATGTTGTTCAATCTCACGACCTCAAAGGTATCTCTGCCCATGGAACCTCTGCTATAACTCATCAACAATTTGTTGATGACAATATGTTATTCGGACATCCTTCTGTCAGTGAAGCCCATACCTTCAAAGCTCTGCTATAAACCTTTTTAGTTGCCTCAGGAACCACCATTAATACTGCCAAATCTCAAATTTTCTTTTTCCACCCCCCTCCCGCCACTCAAAGAATAATCACCAGAATCATAAGATTCTCACAAGCTAAACTTCCATCTAAATATCTAGGCGCTCCATTGATAGATTTAACCCTAAAGCATGCATCTTGGCAACAACTCATTAAGAAAATCGAAAGCCGCTTATCATCCTGGACCTACAGAACTCTCAACATGGCAAGCAGGCTCATTCTGATAAAGGCAGTTTTACAATCCATGCCTCTTTATCTCTTCTCAGTTCTTGCAGCACCGAAATGGGCACTCAAAAAGATCAAAAATTTGCAATGCAATTTTTTATGGGGCTCCACAGGGAAAAACTGTAAATGGGCGTTAGTAAAATGGGTCATGGTCTGCACACCAAAAAAGCAGGGGGGTCTAGGATTGCGAGACCCACAACACAGTAACACATTAATGGAATATGGTGGCAGTGGGTTTCAAGCCCACAGAAGCCATGGGCCCAAATATGGACTGCAAAATATGCGAACAATCGTCCGCAGGAAGAGCTGATTAGGATCACCACTACAGACACAGGATCTCTAATCTGGAACGCAGCAAAACAACATAGAGAGCTAATACAAAAATACAGCTTCTGGGAGATACACGATGGGCGAACTGTGCGTTTTTGGATGGATTCATGGCAACAGAGGCCAAAAATTGCAGAAATCCTTCCCCCTATTGATGAAAACAACATCAACCAGACTGACCATGTAGCACACTACTGGACTCAAAGAACCAATCAAGGCTTTAGGCAATGGAAACCTATTGAACAGATAATACAGCATGAAACTGAAGCCTATAACTCGGAGCTACACAAAGAACTCACCAGCAGGAAAATCAGATGTACTAATGGAAAAGATGTTCTGAGATGGGGTTACTCCCCAAGGGGAACTTACACAACAAAAGAAGCATAGAAGTTGATGCACCAAACACAGGAACCAGCTAATCCTGCTTGGACTCGTCTCTGGACTACTGGAATATGGCCCAAAATCTCTACCTTCACTTGGTTGCTTTATCATCAAAGAATTCTCACTTGGGATAATTTAATTAAAAGAGGATTCCAAGGACCCTCTTATTGTCCTAATTGTCAAAAACAAGGAGAAACTATTCAACATCTCATGGACTCCTGCTACATGGCTAACCAATTATGGGAAAAACTCACCTCAGATGTCAGAGACATTGCAAAATCTTAGGGGATATCAAAGGCACCATCCGCAATTGGCCCTTTGCACCATATAAAAGCAAACTTCTAAATGTGTTATGGACAATTCTCCCAGGCTTCCTTTTCTAGACAATTTGGAAGGAAATAAACAAAAGAATTTTCAAAAATCAAAGCACTGCTTTGGAGATCATCTAGACCATTTTATGTCAGAATATTCAAGAAACCCTAGCTCTCCAACAGTGGAGTGTTGAGGACTTTCCCACTCAAGGCACACGAACAGAGCATATGGGACAACTAGAAATTAAAGCTTCCACAGGTTCAAATTGATACCAACAAAGCAAGCAGCCATCACATTGGAACCCCCCTCCAACAAATGTGATCAAACTAAATTTTGATGGGGCCTCAAAAGGCAACCCAGGCAAAGCAAGACATGGGACACGAATAACTCTGCAGAACTAGAAAGATTGTGGCAAGGTATGAACTTAGCACATCAACACAATTTTCATCCTATTATAATAGGAGACTCCCAAATTCTAATACATATGGTTACCCAAATACAACTAGGAATCACAGCTTCGAGAGTCGCTACTAGCTGGAGACTAGCAGCCAGGCTCAAACTAATAGAGCAATGGATGAAAAACAGATGAGCCACCACCTTCGCTCACGTCAAAAGAGAAAACAACAAGGTGGTCGATCTTTTGGCAAACATAAGAGTTGAACATGATCAGGTCCTACAATCTAGAACAATCAATATTTTACATGACCAAGCTCAATTACAAGCCTGCACTGGCCTGGTGCACAAGGAAGCACATCTCTCGAATGCGGGTGCTCAACAAGGACAATGAGGTGGCGGCTGAACGGAACGGCATGTGGCCAAACCACATGGCCCTACGTAATCTGGAACACTGGTCTAAAAATGACATTAACAACAGCCATAAATGGCAATTAAGGGAGCGCCGTCTCCAACCTATCTGCAACCACCCACCTTGGCTCCACGCAAAAATGAATTTTGGTGATACTCTTACCACTACACCTGTCCATCATCCTCTGCCTCTGCAATGCCTCTGCCCTCAAGCTGTTGCTACACCCAACTCTCGCACTACCACCGGGAGGCACTGCCACCTCCTCTGCTGCATTGACTTAGGCCCGGAAATTCACTTCACTCAGAGCCTAGCTTGCCATTTCGTCTTCCACTCGGCCTCTGCAGCTAGTCCCTCCTCAGAGCCGCCCGTAAATTTTACTGAGCCTCTGCATCACTCTGAGCCCAATTCCAAAAGAAATTCTCAAACTTATGGCACCAACATGCCGAGAACGTGTCATCGTATGTGCAGTCGCAGGGGTGGAAGCAGAGGAAGCTTAACTCATCCCCCACATTCCCCAGTTTCTGATTCCACTTCCTCTCTGGCCCAGCAAATAATAGGGCGCTACCCAAACACCCACAGTGGCAGAGGCCGCTCTCAACCTCACTGCCTCCATTTGACGCCCCCTGCCTCGCCTCCCAGCAGCATTCCGCCCAATTCACCTTTTGTTCATCCATGAACAGGCCCATCATCACTGCCACTATATCCATAATTTTTCACGAGACAGAGCAAGCAATTGAGAGACAGGCCACTGAAGGTGGTGACCACACCAGAGCAATTAAGGAGCGGGCCACTGATGGTGGTGGCCACAACAGAGTAGATTTGGACATGGCTCAGATGAGCACCCACGGAGCAGGGATGCGGAAAACTGAGAAGGAGACAGGACAAACGGGGAAGGAGGCGGACCAGGACCAGAATGCAAAAGAAGACATGGATCCTTACCGTTGTTCATCGAGGAGGAACAACCAGCACAGCGGGCAGACAACACGGAGGCTTCCCAATAGGCAAGTGTCAACATGGAGGAGTACAGGTGCTTCATCGTGGAGGAACACTCGTCATCTCCGCCTTGCTCCTAGTCAACCACTCTGCTTGCCACGTGTTTGCCACATAGCCCATCACACAGCCTACCACGTGTCTGCTTTTTCTCAGGTTTTTATTGGGAATTTTTGCTTTCTAGTTTCTTTAATGGGGGTTCCGGAAAAACTTATGGTATTAGGTTCCTTGGTTGGTTTCTGTTTCACCTTGAAAAACTGATAAACCATTGTGCGCAATTGCTGGTTTCCCCTGCGTGGGTAGCAAGTTAAATTTTGCACTCGTTTTTTTATTAGAACTAGTTTCCCATTATGGGCAATCCAGACTCTGTTTCTGCTGTTTTTTGCCAACACTCAGGCATGAATATGCACAGGCTAAGGCCTCAGTGTACAATATTTTTTCAGTAATAGAATTAGCCTAACTTAGAAAAAAATAATACTAGTAAGGATAAAATTATTAATTCTTGACTTGTATAATCATGATTGATTTGATTTTAAAGTGGAGTCTATATGTAGAGATCATCCTTGATCATTTAGATATAACTTTCTATTTTTGGAAAATCACTTCCAAATTGAGATGTGACTTACTATTTTTGGAAAGTCATATAAGAATTATTAGAAATGAAATTTTATTATAGGAGGTTCAAACATAACTAAAAGATATTTATTCTAGGAAAAATTCATTAAAGATGAATGACTTTAGACTATTTTATAAATAATAGTATCATAATAATAATAATACTAGTAAGGATAAAATATTAATTCTTGACATGTGTAATCATGACTGATTTGATTTTAAAATGGAGTCCATATGTCGAGATCATCCTTGATCACTTAGACATGACTTTTTATTTTTGGAAAGTCACTTCCAAATTGAGATATGACTTACTATTTTTGGAAAGTCATATTAGAATTATTAGAAATGAAATTTTATTATAGGAGGTTCAAACATAACTGAAAGATATTTCTTCTAGGAAAAATTCATCCCTGAGCTGCCAAATTTTAACATGTATATATAGCTAGGTAAGTACCCTTTCACGAACAGTCATGTCCACAGAGACATGACTATTCAATACTAATTATTAGTTAATTAATTATTATTCATTATTATTATTATTATTATTATTATTAGTATTATTTTTATATATATTTTATTCATAACAGTATCTTTTTAGAACAATGTCTTTACATTTGCATCATCCATCTTGCTTACAAAAATTAGATTTTTGGCCAATCTTAGAATGTGCAGAATATCAAGAACTGTTTTGATCCTTCCACCTATATGCTTTAGCTTGACTTTTCCTCGTCCGATGATTCTAGTCTTCTTGTCATCACCTAGGAAGACATCACCACCATCATATTTCTCATATTCGCAGAACCACTCCCTGTGGGGAGTCATATGAAAGGATGCACCTAAGTCAATCAACCATGCCTCATGATCTACGTGTGTACTTGAAGAAGAAGCCAAGTACACATCCCCACCTTCATCTGAGGTGGTTTTCGCCTATGCAAAAGGAGCATCATTAGATCTCTTTCCTTTCTCAGGAGTTTTAAATCTACAATCTATCTTGTAGTGCCCTTGTTTTTCACATTTCCAGCATACCTTTGCAAATTTTCCTAGACATTTAGATCTCCCTCTAGATTTCTATCTCCGACTTAAGGACTTATTTATATTTATGTTCCAAAATCGTCCTCTTACATACAAGGCATCTTCATTCTGACTCTCCATGTTTGTCGTCTCATCTGCTCCAACAAGAAGGATGAGGCTACTTCATCAAATTTCAAGGTAGTTGTATTGCTACCTATGGAAACAACCAGACTATCCCACTAATCTAGTAGCAGTGTTATAAGGACCGAACCGGACCGACCGATTCAAACTGATCTGACCATTTTAAGGAAAAAAACCAGTTCGAACCGATGACTTAAACCGTTTTTGTCTGGTTCAGTATAGTAAAGCCACTTAGAACGCAGCAAGTGGGGCCTATGTTGCTTTTTTTCTTTTAATGTTTGTCTTAGTTGGGCACGAGCCCAGAATAGGTGCCTAATATTAAAGCATATGGCCCTACTATTATTCATTTCATGGTAATGTTAAAAATTCAAGTAAAAGGATGAAATGAAAAATAAAGGAGAGTGTCACTTTTACTTCAATGTCACTTTTACTTGAAGTAAAAGTGACATTCTCCTTTATCTTTCATTTTCATCATTGAAGTAAAAGTGAAATTCTCCTTTATTTTTCATTGTCATCATTTTACTTAAATTTTTAACATTTAAGTGAAAGTGACATTCTCCTTATCTTTCATTTTCATCATTTTACTTAAATTTTTAACATTACCATGAAATGACTTAGGATGTTTGGGAGTGGTTTGACCTCATTGGATTTCGTAAGGAGAAAGTAGAATTTTAGATATCACTCAAAATCCAACAGACTAAACAGTTTTCCAGGATTTCAGAATTGGGGGGATTGCAACGCTACATTCGATTTGCTCATGTACGAGGGTATGGAACTAGTATTTAATCAAGAGCACCAAGCCCTAATGTACCTTGATGTTAGTGGCATTGGTTGCTGAACTCCTCTATCATGAGCCTACTAAAAAGTTACCCATTGCTCAAACAAAATCTTGAATTGACATGCTACAGTTTTTCTATCTTATTCTAATGCTTAGAGGGTGATATTGATGACAAAGATCCAAATATAGAACATGATTTTGATGATGGATTGCACTGGTGCTATTTTGGTTATGCGCACCCTTACATGTTATATAAATGAGAACTTTTTCTTATTTGTGTGTAAATGTCTTGGATTCATATGGATACACATGAATATAGATGTTTTTCTTTAAAATTTGAATATTTCATGTGTTTTTGGTCCATTTTTTTACCAGTTTCCGTACAGTTTTGACCGATTTTTGGTCCATTTTTTACCAGTTTCCGTACAGTTTTGACCGGTTCCCAGTCTGGGGTGTCTACCGATTCAATGACCAGTCTGGTTCTGATAACTATGTTTGGTAGAGAACACAACAAACTAATGCACTTATCTTAATTTGAAATTTTAATATCGACGTATAATAATTGACTTGCCACAATATTGAAGGAGTTCAAATGCTCTGTCACTGAGCCTCCATCCCTCATCCTCAGGTTATCCAACTTCTTCCATGGGAACAATTTATTTACCACGGACTGATCCGAATTGGATCCTTAAACTCTCTTAAAGCTACCCGAACTCTGTAAAAAACTCATACCGAAGTTTAAAGTCTTATGGATGTCAAAGCCTATCAGAAATAACCTCTGAACAACGACAATTTGCACCCAACACAGAGCAACGAGGACCTTCGATCAAAGCGCATTGACCATTGGCCCATGGGGAATGTGCATGGCGCAAAAATGGCAGTTAGGAGGCTCAGACCAGAAAACAGACGCTGTTTCTGATGTGCGATTAGCGCAAAGTGGGCAAAACCCCTCGAAATGGTAAAGCCCCAAGCGCTCGGTCACAAGGAAAGCCAAGAAACCGTGGGAAAAGCGCTAAAACCAAAGGCGGGTCCCGCACTCCAAAACCGGCAAAAAATCGGAGGCGTTGTCAGAGGACCCAACGATTCCATACGTTGATTGACGCATGTCCGACGGATGAGAGAGAAAACCGCTCTCATCGCGGGCTAACGTCCGAGCAAGTCAACCGCACGATAAGAGTGATAACCATTGGATCTAGAGGCCCCAGACCTAACGACGGAGATTGCGCCCGATGAGAAGCCAGATTCAACGGAGAAAATAAGCTTCGGCACATAAAGGTTGAAGTTCGATTGGACCGCTGACTTGGTGGATGAATCATTTCACAAAGTAACCGAAGTAACGAACCGCTTGAGGAAGAGTTGGCTCAACTTGTGAGGAGACAAGTGGCCACCTCTCTGTGAAGCGTTACAGTGATGATGACGCAGAGCAAGGAATTCTAGCGGATAGAAGCAGGCGATCCGAAGAGCCAAGAGAGGAAGCGAACAGTCATGAGACGGATTGGCGTCAAGCCATGAACAGACAGAGAGTAAAAGGGGAGAAAAAGAGGGCAGCCTAAGAAGCAGTAAGTAGGACCTCGAAGCAGGAAAACCAGAGCCGAGCTCACTATAATAGGCAGAGCCACCAGAGGTTGGAGGCAGAGCCGAAAAGCCAGAGAGCTCAATTCACAGCAGCATATTGTTGCTGGAGTTGCTTAGAGGTCGAGCGACTCACAGAGGCATGCAAAGGCTGGGAGAAAGAGCTAAGAAAAGCCAAAGCGAGAGCCACAGCTAGAGTTGAGAGCCAGAACCAGAGCCCGAGCCACAGAGCCAGAGCTACAGTTAGAGCCACAGCCAGAGCAAGAGCCAGAGCCAAGAGCCAAAGCTAGAAAGCTGAAGAGCTCCAAGAACCAAGGGATAAGATGGTGTTCTGAGCCCAATGTCCCTGTATAAAACATTGGAGTTATGTGTAGCACTTCTAAAAGAATTGAAGCCATAATCCCAGAGAGCCTAATCGAGTTGATTAGAGGTCAAGGAGACATAGCCCAAGATATCAAGGTGAACTCCATATTATACTGTTGCCCTGTGTGTTTGTTTTTACTGTTTCTTTAACTACTGTTATATGCATTTATGTATTAGTTTAAGTACCTTCCCACATCAACACAAACAACATATTTTAAAGTAAATAACCAGCTGAAAACAAATACAAGCATATACCCATATTTTCAACCATTTCTTATTTCCACATTGGTTAATCATTAAGACTTGGGAAAATTAGAAGCTTTGGAAGTGGGAGAGGTTCTTGTAAGTTAGACAAGAATCTTAAGAGCCCCATTTTCAGATCAAGTAGGATCAGAGCTTAATATTGATTAACCCCACCTTCAAAGAAGGTTGTAACAGAATGCTTGATTGACAGGGCAAAGATTGCTTGCCTGAAAGGTGTTTTGACAGTCAATGATTGATTGCCTCATTGATTGTATGCTTGGTTGCAGACTGACTATTGTTTGAGTTTGCAAAGGTGAGGGGAAAGCTATTGAAAGCTCAATCCAGGAAGGACAAGAAGGAAGAAGAGCTGAAGGCATTCTTCTATCCCAGAGGACCTCAGGGCAATCCTTGAAGTGCAAAAGGTTATTGCAAGAGGTTACTGGATAAGCTCTTTAATAATCTTGTTTGAAGTTCTTTTATGCATTTTGAAAATGACAATTTCTACAAGTGAGCCCTCAAAATATTCTTTCTTCACAAGTTCCTTTAATGGAGACATGAAGCGAGACTTGTCCACCATGATGGATATGGTGAGAGAAATGTATGAGGATGGAAGGAAGTGCAGCATACTTAGAGAGCAGTTGAATTCTGTGGAGGAAGAGAAGCAGATGCTTTCTGGCAAATTGCAAGAAATGGAGAGGCAACTTCATATTGCAAGTATGAACCTGAAAAGGATGCATGAATTGGAGTCACAACTCTTTGTTGCCAAAGAAGCCTTGGCCAAGTATCAGCTTGAAGAAGAGGTAAACCATTCCTGTTTGTCTTCAAATTCTTCTAAGAATGCTTATATTGGTTCTTTTGAAAAACATACCACCGACATAGGTTCCAAGCTAATGTCCAAGATGGGCTATGAAGGAAAAGGATTGGGCAAACATGCACGAGGTATTGTTCAGCCAATAATGGTTGAGGAAAGGCCTAAGTATTTGGGTCTTGGCTCTGGACAGTCTTATGGAGAGAGTTCCAAAGCTGCCATGAAGTCCATTGAAACAATTCCAAAAAGGAGTTTCATTGCAAGTCCTCTACCTCAAAAGTGTTAGGATTGTATTCAGGAGGAGTTGATCCAGATTTAAAACAGGAACGCAATAAAATACAGAGATAACCATATACACAAAGATGTAGCGGAAATAATACTTCATTTCATTAATGGAAAATACTGAAATATGCTTACAACCGGAAATAGAAATAAACCAGCTAGGGCGATGGTAGCTTATCTCTGAGAAGAGATGTGTGGCTACATGCCTCTGAACTGTGTTACAACGAGGCTCAAAGGCCTATTTATTGTTGAGAAACAATGGAAAAACCCTTCACATTCCAAAAACCTAACCCTGGAAGATGAAACGCCAAATTGTGGGCCCCGTTTTTTGGGTAAGTTGGTACATCAACTTCCCGGGGTCGCGAATTGGTCGTCTTATCTCCGTTTGACGCGCATGATAGCCCGTTGGAAAGATCTCTCCGAGGACTACGACGAAAACGATGATTTTTATTCAGAAAAATTGTTAGCAGTAGATTTCGCAGAAAACATCGTTTAGGGCCTCAAAACGGCTCCGAAAGTTTAGGACCCAAAAAACTGCTAAAAATAGTAAACTGTGCTATAATTAAGGAAACTGAAAGAAGCACTAGAGGGGATCCACGTGGAATTAGCAGGTGGCCACCAATATCCACCTGGATCAGGAGTGCAATAGTTTGAAACATCAGTCGCATGATGCAGATGTTCAAAAGCACACACTTGAACCAGAGAGTTGTGGAAACTCTAACAGCCTTGAAGAAAGTGATGGTATTCCAAAGGAAGCCACTTCTTCATTTGCTTCACCTCCTCATGAAGGCAATAAAGGTGAAAGAGGCAGGTATAAATCTGGTTCTAAACACCTTCCTTTTGATTTTTTTAAAGCATGGAAAAAGAATTGCATGTTCTTTTTGTGGTTTGGATAACCATTATGTTTCTAGATGTTGGAAGAGGATGGCCACATACACGAAACTTCTGAAGGAAAAGAAGCAAGCAGCCAAAGGTCCACAGGACAAGGCAAATCATGTTGTCAAAAGGATGCACGTGTGTTGCACTTACTACCATAAGCAAGGGCATCTTACTGAAAGGTGTTGGACTTTGAATCCAGCACTACTTCCACCAAAGTTGAAGGAGAAGGTGGAAAAAGAAAATGGCAGGGATGGAAATAAAGATTCCATGATTGATGTGGTTCAGGATGATTCACATATTGATGCTGATGTGCAAACAAAGGAGAGACCTTTGAAATGGATTGGTAAGAAATGATTAGAATTCTTATCCAATTAAGGCTGCATGTCTAGTGATGCATCTGTTTGCATTTTTTTGTGGAATAAATGCAAGTTGTGGGATCTTACCAAATGGTAAATAGAAAGAAGTTGAGTAGGAAACTGACTTTATTGCTCCAACAGTATGTTCATTTCAGCTTCGAAAATACAGTGTACTTAAGCGAAAGTTGAAAGATGGAATGCATCCTTGAGCATGAGATGCATGTGATGCTGGCTTGGGAGAAGTTAACTTGGTTTCTAAAATAGAGACAAGGATGAAGTGTTTCATCTTTTGGAAAAAAGTCCTAAAGGTTTTTTCCTACATGCTTGACTTGAAGGGTCATTTGTTGTAAAGGCATGTTTTATTGGCTTGTTATCTAGTTAATCATTTGTATGCAAATATAAGACATGGAAGGGTTCACAAGATGTGAAATATGTTTCTTTGTTGAAGCAGGAGTTAGCCCATGCAGTTGTTGTCTGCATGCCTATTGTTGTTAAGAGTTGTTGTTGGCAGCTTTTCAAATAGGTACAAATGAAAGTTTTGTGAGGCAGATGTACTTCACCTTTGTTTGAGCCACCTTGGATCAAGGATCAAGGCAAAGAAGTTCAAACTACCTTCTGTAAACTTCATAGCAGAAGTTCTGCATGAAGTCAAGGAGGAAAACAGTTCTTCCCAAAACGACCAACCCATCCAAGAAGGGAAGTGGTTAAAGATTTTGGCTCAGAGGCACTATGCAAAGGCAGGTGTAGGGAGGCTGAAAAAAGGGTGTTGTTACTCTCATTTACTGCTTAGATCAGTATATTAGTCTTTTGGTGGACCAAAAGTTTCTTTTAGTGGGAAGGCGTGATCCGAATTGGATACTTAAACTCTCTTAAAGCTACCCGAACTCTGTAAAAAACTCATACTGGAGTTTAAAGTCTTATGGATGTCGAAGCCTATCAGAAATAACCTCTAAACAACGACAATTTGCAGCCAGCACAAATCAACGAGGACCTTCGGTTAAAGCGCATTGACAGTTGGCCCAAGGGGACTGTGCATGGCGAAAAAATGGCAATTAGGAGGCTCAGACCAGAAAATGGAGGTTGTTTCTAATGCGCGATTAGCGTTGGGCAAAACCCCTCAAAATGGTAAAGCCTCGAGCGCTCAGTAACAAGGAAAGCCAAGAAACAATGGGAAAAGCGCTAAAACCGAAGGCCGGTCCCGCACTCCAAAACCGGCGAAATATCGGAGGCGTTTCAAGCGGTAAGCAAGTTTGTCAAAGGACCCAGCGATTCCATACGTTGATTGACGCGTGTTCGGCAAATGAGAGAGAAAACCGCTCTCATCGCGGGCTAATGTCTGAGCAAGTCAACCGCACGATAAGAGCGATAACCATCGGATCTAGAGGCCCCAGATCTAATGACGGAGATTGCACCCGATGAGAAACCCGATTCGGCAGAGAAAATAATCTTCGGCACATAAAGGTTGAAGCCCGATTAGACCGCTGAGTTGGCGGATGAATCATTTCACAGAGTAACGAAGTAACGAACCGCTTGAGGAAGAGCTGGCTCAGCTCGCGAGGAGACAAGTGGCCACCTCTCTGTGAAGCATTACAGTGATGATGACGCAGAGCAAGGAATTCCAGTGGACAGAGGCAGGAGATCCGAAGAGCCGAGAGAGGTAGCGAACAGTCATGAAACGGATTGGCGTTAAGCCACGAACAGACAGAGAGTTAAAGGGGAGAAAAAGAGGGCAACCTAAGAAGCAGTAAGCAGGACCTAGAAGCAGGGAAACCAGAGCCAAGCTCACTGTAATAGGCAGAGCCACCAGAGGTTGGAGGCAGAGCCGAAAAGCCAGCGAGCTCAATTGACAGCAGCATATTGTTGTTGGAGTTGCTTGGAGGTCGAGCGACTCACAGAGGCATGCAAAGGCCAGGAGAAAGAGCTAAGAAAAGCTAGAGTGAGAGCCACAACTAGAGTTGAGAGCTAGAACCAGAGCCCGAGCCACAGAGCCACAACAAGAGCAAGAGCCAGAGCTATAAAGCTGAAGAGCTCCAAGAGCCAAGGGATAAGATGGTGTTCTGAGCCCAATGTCCCTATATAAAACATTGGAGTTAAGTGTAGCACTTGTAAGAGAATTGAAGCCATAATCCCAGAAAGCCTAATCGAGTTGATTAGAGCTCAAGGAGACGTAGCCCAAGATATCAAGGTGAACTCCATATTATACTATTGCCTTATGTGTTTGTTTTTACTGCTGCTTTAACTATTGTTATATGCATTTATGTATCAGTTTAAGTACCTTCCCATATCAGCACAAACAACAGATTTTAAAGTAAATAACCAGCTGAAAACAAATACAAGCATACACCCATATTTCCAACCATTTCTTATTTCCGCATTGGTTAATCATTAAGACTTCTAAAAATTAGAAGCTTTGGAAGTGGGAGAGGTTCTTGTAAGTTAGACAAGAAGCCTAAGAGCCCCATTTTCAGATCACGGACTTAGACAGATACAAAGCCCCTAACTTGTCCCACAAAGCTTTCGCTATAGCTTCTCTTAAAACATTAAGTAACACTGAATCTGAGACACACAACCGTATTATGCTCTTTTCCTTCCCACCCAACTTGGTCCAGTCTTCTATCAACATTGTCGTTGGTTTAATACCTGGATCAACCGTGATTCAATAATCTTTATCCACCAACAAATCCTCCATCTTGAGCTTCCACAACTCAAAACTCTATCCATTGAATTTTTCGATCTCTATCTTTCCATTATTCACCATCTCCTTTCACTGCAAGAATCGATCTCGTGGATCTCCCAATGTAATAAGGTCTACCATAGGCCTAGGAAAAACCCCTCAACCACAAAGGCATCCCCTTGAAGCAAAACTAATCTGATACAAAATGAATGTTTTAACATTGTACAAAAATTACCCACAAATGAAAATATATAAAACAAAAACAAAAAAAAAGAAAACAAAAAAAAAAAAAAAATATATATATATATATATATATACATAAAATGGTGAGAAGTTAAAACTAAAAATATACATAGATTTTTCTCCTAGAACCCAAAACAGGGAAAACCAAATTGATTTTTTATTAGATTCCTTTCAATGTTACAATACATTATATACATGTCGAAGCATTCATAAACCCCCAATCCATTAACACTGGATTAGAACATATCCATAGTTCTATGACCAGATCTACAAAATACCATAGGCAAAACCATCATGCGTAAAACCATGCGCAAATCCATGGGTGGGTCCACCCACCATCCTTGAGTCTGCCCAAAAAAAAAATTCTACCACCCCCCTTGCCTCAAAATCAACTCCTTTTAGTGGCCAATCCATCAATTGAAGGGATGAATTATCTTGCCCTAGGTAGATTTTGCCCTAGGCAACCCCAGTTTTCCCTAGGCTTCAACTTGGGAGCTTTTTGAAGGTTTCTTATGCCTTTGGCTACTAGTATTCATTGCTTGGAATCCTTTTCTTGGCATGTTGACTCTAGGATAATCCATTTGGCTTGCTATCTCTCAAGCCCTAGAACATTTGTACCATAAATAGGCCATATTAGAGGGTGTGCATAGTGAATTCCCTTTTGCACTTGTTGAGCCTTATCCTTAGAAATAGTTGTCCTCTATAAGTCTTTCTTGTCACCTTGATCCTTCAACTTGACATATCTTTAGGTGATCTTACTAAAGGGAAGCCTCCCTAGTGGTGAAAATCCACAAAAGAGTAGGAGCTAGTGGTTGTGGTAATAGACACCTCATTGTTGCCCCTTAGTCTAGTTTTTGCCTTCTAGGTTTAACCCTTACAAGAGCTGCTAGATTTTGAGGCAACAGGATCCAGCAACGAACTAGAAAGGATGGGACTTTGACTCCATCCCCCAGCATCTGGAAGGTCAAGCATTGAAGATAAAACAATTGTTAGTAGGATGTGCTCCAAGAAATAGGGAGGGCGAAGATTCAAGAGGGTGGAAAGGTGTTGTAAGCTTAGCAAAGGAAGGTTACTCCTCCCTTCTTTTCCCACTGGGTCAGCCTTAAAAGAATCGAATATGGGCAAATGTATGGATGCCCGATTGCATGGAAAACTGCTGACAGCAGAAAATTTGAGAAAACATGGAATATATGGGCCTTCACAGTGCCCACTCTATGTCAAGGATGAAGAAACAACCCAATATTTATTCTCGGGTTGCTCCTTCATGCATGAAGTCTGGGCTGCAATGTTAGGCTCCCTCTACAATCAGCTCTCATGGCCCGATCAAGTAACATGTCTTTTCTCCTCATGGAAACATTGTTACACAGGTAATCTGACCAAGAAAAAATCCTTCAAAAGCCTATGGCTTGCCATCCAAAAGTATTTATGATGGAAAGTGTGGATTGCGAGGAATAACAATACTTTCAAAAAACAAAACCCCCCCTCAGTCAGTAGCCATGTGAGCAATGTCTCTCCATATGGAATTTTAGAAGCAAGGCGGTTACAATTCTTTGTTAGATCAAGGATTAGATGCACAAGAGGAAGTGTGGATTATGCAATCATTCTCACAAACTTGTCAACAACACAGCGCAACAAGGAAGGAAATAGATGAAAGATGAACCTTGGAATTTAAGAATGGGCAGGGATGATTATCTGGAGTGAAGGAAAGCTCAACCATCCTACATTTTAAACTTCGATGAGGCATTGAAGAGGAACCCAAGGGTGGCAAGAGTGGGAGGGGTGTTATTCAACCCCAATGAACAAAAGGAATAGAATATTCATGGGGGCTAGGCCAAATGACCAACAACCATACAAAGGCATATGGCATGCTACAAGGCATTATGCTGGCTAGATCTTCCTAGATAGAAGTCCTTCAAGTGATAGGAGATTTATAGCTAAGAGTGCACTATAAGGTCAACAATGCCTTAACAAAAGATTGGAAACTAAAAAATATAATTAAACGAGCCAAGACTACTAAATAATCCTTCTCCTCGATGACGTTCTTCCACGTGCTCAGAGAAAACAATAGTGAAGTTGATAAAATGGTAAATGACGAAGCCAAACTAGAGATGGGAGTCTTAATGGTGAATAGAACCCCCTAGAAGGACTAATGGTTGCAAAAAAATCCAATAATAAGGAATAGGAGGGGGCACTCTCCATACATGGGCCTCCCTCAAGCATTAAAACATGCAAGAATTGGAATGGCAGCGAAAAATACAGAGTGGTGAGTCTACATTGTTGTGTGCAATAACTCTGACATGTACCTCATGAAAGGTGGGAGTCACTTCAGAGCCGAAGTCATGAATCTGGAGTTTAATTCCCCTATAACGCAACCACCTGTGTGGGATTTTTGGGAAAAGGATAATTTTTCTGGCAAAGATTCGCCAATTCACTCGCAGCAAGGAACCTTAACGCATGCCTGACTAGGAGAATCACCATCGCCAAGAGGCAGTTTGATCCTGGCAAGGGCCTTTTGGATTGGAAATCAAAACAGATCTAAGTGTTGCAAGACTGGCATAGGTGGCAATTTAAGAAGAATTTCACACTTGTCTATGGATCAACCCATTGTGCATGAGCTTGATTGTTCTAAGTGTTCTCTTATGCAAGACAAGGTGAGTTGGGTTCAAAGAATAATCAATGTTAAGAGCACTCTTAATGTCAAAGAAAGCAATATCTTAGCGCAATCAAATTTCAATTTGGTGAGAGAAAGGGACAAATCGGGCCTACATAAAAAAGGTTTTGTTGATTTGGGGTAGCATTGGATGTGCTCTAGCCGTGAAAATTGGTGGAGAGACTAAAGCACATGAGATCTCCAAGACCCAGAAATGGTTTGGGCAGATTCTAACCGATTTGGGAGATATTAAAATAATTAATATTTTTAATGGAGTTCTGTCTAAACTTAGGAAAAATAAAATATTAATGGGTATTAATATAAAACTGGGTTAGAAGGTTCCAAAAGACATGGATCAAGGCAAATCTAATCTTAGCCATTGATTAGAGATGTAATCTCGATCGTTGAAGGACCAACAGGAAAAGCATAAGAGGAGGCTTGAGGATCAGTTAGAGAATACACCAGAGTGATCAGTGATTTGATTTACTAGAGCAAGGTTTCTAAGTAAAGTCGAATCAATGATCAACAACGAGGGGCAGTGTGTACTGGACAGAGAGGCAGAGATAGTGCCGAGAGACCAGCGCAGAGGAAGAGAGGCAAACGCAGAAGCCAAAGCAGGCCAGGCAGAGTCCAACAGAGACAGCGCAGAGGCCAGAGGGCCTGCGTCACCCATGCAAAGGGCAGCAAGAGTGACACAGTGGGTCCCAGAGGCTGCGCAATGCCTCAGAGGGCTGATGCAAAGGGTTCTGAGGCTGACGTAGAGGCCAGGAGGGCTGACGCAATGCTTCAGTGTTGCTGGAGAGGGTTTCATGGGGCAGGTTTTCTGAATACCTACTTCTGAATAGAGAGGTATTACTGTCGGTTATTTTTCTTTGTCGAGTGAGCCAGTTTGGCACCTAGTTGTACTCGAGAATATACTGCATAATAATATAACCCTCAGAATTGTTGCACCGGTTTTCCTGCATTGGGTTTTTCCGAGGAAGAGTTGTCCAAAAATAACGGTGTCACTTGTGTGTTTGCTATTTCCTTCAGTTGTTGATCTGTAGATGGTTGAGACTGTATTGGGTTTATTTCGATGTTTATATGTTTAAATAACTTGTTTGTAATTAACAAGTGGGAGAAATAAACCAAAAGAATACAAATAAAATTTCTAACGGATAGACTTAGAAATTTAAACATGGTATCACGAGCAGGTTGCAGATCACAGGAGAGATGAAGGCATCAACTGAAGCAGAGCATTTGCAGTAGAAAACAGTTGTCCCGAGTGACAAAAGTTATTACTTGCAAAAAGTGACAGAAGAAGGGTTGACGCAAAGGGACTGCATCATCAATTCGGGCCAGATAGAGGCCAGCGTAGAGGCTAAGGAGGGCAAAAAAAGGCTCACGCAGAGACCAGGAGGGTTGACGCAGTTGGCTGAGGGAGCATTTTTGCCAGTGTCAGGATTACGCAAAGCCTAGAGGCTCAGTCCTTCAGTTGCTAGGGCATAGGAAGCTGTGGGCAGTTTGCAGGAGTGAAGTTGGTGTGGTACTATGGGTAGAACAATACCTAACAGGGTAAAACCAAGGTAGAGGGAGTTGCTATCGAGGCGGATTTCTAGCCAAGGAATCTGGATCAGTGTTGCAGGTGCACAAAAGATCGGAGAGGTGCGACTTGACGTTTGGCAGGAGGATTTCCAGAAGGGAAATCATGACTCAGAGGGAGTCTAGCAGAGAAATTCCAGGCGGGAAGTAGAGAGACTCAGAGGAGTCGACAAGAAGAGCAGAGAGATGGTCAATAATGGGATGAGGGATCAAGACAGGCTGGATGGGGTGTCCAACTTTGTGGTCTAGAAGGCCAGGATCCTATCCATTCTAGATAGACATCGCATCAAGGCCTTCACCTTGAGAACAATGGCTATCCCAATTGACCCGATTGATAATGAAAAGTATAAGGCAATGGCCAAGGCAATGGGGTCAAGGATCATGTGGTCCAACATATTGCTGAGAAGGAGATGACAAAGGAAATGCGGGACGCCTTGAAGACATTGTACTAACATACTTTCATGCAGAGGAAGATGTTACTTAAGAATCAGTTGCGGTCATACCAGATGCAGAAGGGGGAGCAGATAGATCACTTTTTCGGTCGGTTGAAGGAGATCTGGGACCAACTGACTTCCATAGGGGCCACGCCGGATCAGGAGTTGATGTTGAGGACCGCACTAAACGCAGTCTCCGAGGAGTGGAAAACATTTGTCCAGATCATACTGGGCAGGGCGAATCTTCCAGATTGGGGAGAATTGTGGGCAGCTCTTCGTCAAGAAGAGATCAGACAGTTGTCCAAGACGAGTAGTAGTAGCAAAGGAGTCCAGATCAAGAAGGAAGAGGAAGAGGATGCAGCTCTGGCATCTGCGAGAAAGCAGGAGAAGAGGAAGAAAAAGGACCTCTCCAAGGTTAAGTGCTTCAACTGTGGGGAACTATGTCATTATGCGAATCAGTGTTCGAGGAAGAAGAACAAGGGAGAGGCATCTGACTCTAAGGTAGCGCCAGCGAAGGTGGAAAAGGAGGTAGAAAAGGATAACAATTGTGCCATGAGTGCTCATGTACCTCTAGAGAAGAGGTGGGGAGACATCGAGTTGTAGTCAGGAGGACTACAGGCGATGAGGGGCAGGATCCTAGAGGTACCCAACCTCTTGGATTATACCTTGCTATGGGAGCCCCGAAGAGAGAGTAGTCGGATCGGTGGATGGTGATAGAGATGGATGTGGATGAGACAGATGCGGATGAAGCAGCAGAGAGTGCTACAGTGCAAGAGTCCCTGGGCAGCGCAAGGCTAACAGGTTGCATCAGTGTGAGAGGTACGGAGAGTATTGCAACAGTGCAGGATAGCACAAAGAGGTTTGCAACGGTGCAAGATGCAGGGAGGTGTTGCAGCAACGTAGAGGCAGTAGAGGGAGCACTTGTTAGCGGCAAAGAGAGCTTCAGCATCGGGAGTGTTTCTAGGCTAACAAGGATGTCAGTAGTTGGGTGGATCAATTACTTACTTCTCAGTAACTGAGTTGCAGTGTAGTAGCAGTTAGCAGTAGCACGATGCAACATGATGAGAGGGGGTTGCAATGCAGATGCAGTGTTGGGAGAAAGGACCAGCAGCAACACGGATGCAGAGGGAGTTGTCGTACGGATGCAGCAGTGGCAGTGGCAGGGCCATGGGCAGCAATGCAAAAGATGTTGGGCGGGGAGGCCTAGCATCAGCACAGGTACTGGTACCATATAATCAGAGTAATGCTCAGTGAGGAGTATTACTAGAGCACAGTCATCGTTAAGAGGGAGTGTTAATTTGGGGTAGCATCGGATGTGCTCTAGCCATGAAAATTGGTGGAGAGGCTTAAGCACATGAGATCTCCAAGACCCAGAAATGGTTTGGGCAGATTCTAACCGGTTTGGGAGATATTAAAATAATTAATATTTTTAATGGAGTTCCTAAGTCTAAACTTTGGAAAAATAAAATATTAATGGGTATTAATATAAAATTGGGTTAGAAGGTTCCAAAAGACATGGATCAAGGAAAATCTAATCTTAGCCATTGATTAGATATGTAATCTCGGCTGTTGAAGGACCAACAAGAAAAATATAAGAGGAGGCTTGAGGGTCAGTTGGAGAATACACCAGAGTGATCAATCATTCGATTTACTAGAGCGGGGTTGCTAAATAAAGTCAAATCAGTGATCAACAGCGAGGGGGAGTGGGTACTGGACAGAGAGGCAGAGATAGTGTCGAGAGACCAGCGCAGAGGCAGACGCAGAAGCCAGAGCAGGCCAGGCAGAGCCCAGTAGAGACAGCGCAAAGGCCAGAGGGCCAGTGTCATCCACACAAAGGGCAGCAAGAGTGACGCAGAGGGTCCCAGAGGCTGCGTAGTGCCTCAGAGGGCTGAGGCAGAGGGTTCTGAGGCTGATGCAGAGGCCAGGAGTGCTGACGCATTGCTTCAACATTGTTGGAGAGGGTTTTGTGGGATAGGTTTTCTTAATACCTGCTTCCGAATAGAGAGGTATTACTATCAGTTATTTTTTCTCTGTCGGGTGAGCCAATTTGGCACCCAATTGTACTCAAGGATATACTGCATAATAATATAACCCTCAGAATCGTTGCACCAGTTTTCCCGCATTGGATTTTTCCGGGGAAGAGTTGTCCAAAAATAACAATGTTACTTGTGTGTTTGCTATTTCCTTTAGTTGTTGATCTGTAGATGGTTGAGACTGTATTGTGTTTATTTCAATGTTTATATGTTTAAATAACTTGTTTGTAATTAAAAAGTAGGAGAAATAAACCAAAAGAATACAAATAAAATTTCTAATGGATAGACTTAGAAATTTAAACAGGTTTCACATGCTTCCAATTTGTTATGAGTGTATTGGTCATGTGTCTCCAACCTACTATGTGCGCTCTTGGCTCCAGTCTTCTCTAGGCCGGCCTTACCTTAGTTCTATGAGTTATTGAATTTCCATGACCTTGGTGTCTGGGATAGAATCTTAAATCTCTGACACTAGCAAACCAAGAATCAAAACGATACTGCTTTACACAGCGAAATATAAACAGCAGTGAATCTACTAGTGCACAAAATATGGACATTTTTTACAATTTTCAACCCAATTTTGTTATATTAATCAACATATAATACAATAGTCTAGGGCTCCCGTACCAAGGATAATGGCCCTCATACATCCACTGATACAAGATACAAAACTGGGGCTTGGTGTCAGTCCATCGACAACCAATCTACCCTCAACAAGATACTCTGACTGTCTAACTGATGTAGAGCTCCTCACAGCTGCCTTGGTCATACCCTGCACCTGCCTGGTCCTTCAACTCCCAATCTGCAGCTCTTGCCTTTATCAATGCTCCAAGTCCATCTGACCACTGAACCTCGGTTGTTAATCTGCTTACTAGTTGTGCCTTAGTCCATCAAGGGCACAACACATCGAGACTCCTGTCGAGTTGTTCACAACTCTTTGTGAACAACTCTCAATCTGCCCACTGCTGCTCCTCAACTACTAAGGGACTTCAACCGACTATGATCTTCCTACGTTGCTCCGATGAAAACCAACATAGGGCACAGAGGGCTACCACCTATCACTACAAGATGTCCACCTCCCATAATCAACACGGGCGAGGAGGATTTCCCATCATCTGTTGTAAAAGTCCTTCTGCACACACAAGTCTAGGGCTGCTCAACTGCTCCTCTGGCTGATCAAACCTTGAGCTCAACTTTTGCCACTCTAGCAACCATCTAAGTCTATGAAGATGGTGCACATCGAGCTCCAACTTGGGCACTATCACGTTGTCCTCCACCAGACCATAAATGCCCAATCCACATTCACACTTGGTCCCCTCTCACGCTACCCTCCAACAGACCAAGAGTGACCAATGTTGTTGTAGCATCTGCTCCTAGTTAGGGCATCCAACCATCTAGGAAACCCTACCCTTGGCTGCCAACAGACTTCTCAATGTGTCCTCTCCTAGGACACCCATCCACATAGCATCCACTCATCAACAAGTGATATCTACAGCTCACTGTTGTTGCCTCCTTGACCTCGATTTTTGTGCATTCTTTGAGCTCTAGTAAGGGCATCATAACAGCCCTAATTCTGCTCCAAATCATTGTACTTCCCTGTACCAATAGGTTGCCCTTCTTTGTTGCCTTCTACCCTTCTCCATACGTTGTTGCAAGCCTCAAGGCTCCTCCTCAGAAATCCTACAACTCCATAGGTAACTAAAGCAAGGATCTCAACCTATTTAGACAGGAAAATAGTGACAAATATCCCTGTTTTGGGATGCGGCCTATCATTAAAGACTACGACTAGAAGAGAGGCCCTTGACTAGCCCTCTCATCCCTTTTACAAGTCCTCCAACGGTGTTGTACCTACAGCACTTCTCCGCGGCCCTAAATAGAGACAAATACCCAACAAAAACATGCACAAAACAGCTCTAACTCACCTCTATGACAGCAGCTCCAATCTGCAAGAAGAACGCACCTAGAACTGGTGACAAGGCACACCAAACAGGTCTCCAAAGCTTTCTCAGGCCTGTGGCATCCTTCACAAGGTAACTCGCACCAAATTATAGAGCTATCCTTCAAAACTTGTGCTCTTGTCCTTGCATCCTTGCTGCCCTAACTCTTTGTCCAATTTAGAGCTATTTCTTTGATGTTGGTGCACTTAGAATGTGAGGAATGAGGCCTCTCCTCACTCCTTTATATAGCCTTCTCTAGGGTGACATCCAACCTATCAAGAAGTGCTCCTTGTACTAAGGTCGACTTGAACTTGAGACAAATTCACCCACACAATACATTCAAAAATTCATTTCTCTTCAACCACAACTCGGAATCGGATGATTATTGATGCGTCGGATTCATCTTGACATGCACTATCATCCTCATCCATCACATGTCGAAATCTCTCCATGGTTTTGTCCCCAAAATCAATGGGTGCAAAACACCAAGCTTGGGTTTCAAGCCCATAAGGCCACATGTGGAGCTCCTTCCTCCAAACCCTCAATCCTCAAGGCTTGGAGTACCTCCCAAGCTACAAAAATCAACACTCCCTCCTAGCGAGGGAGGTACTTCCAAGACTAGGAAGTAACCATCATCATCTGGCGACACTAGCCCATCTAGCATCCATCACTGCAACATACTCTATAGAATGAACCCTGCAATCTTGGTAGTGCCTCTGCCTCATCACATTTGAATCTTGAAGATCCCAAAACCTCCATAGGGCTACTCCCTCTGAGGCTAGACTCCCTCTAAGCCTACACAATCTCCATTGGCTCAGTTCTGCAAGCACTCATCCTCCCGGATCAAATACCAGTCGTGCAAATCCCTCCAATCTCGAATATGCAACATCATGATCCGATGAAGAGTCTAACCTGCCAACCTGTAGTCCATCACATGAAGCCATCTCAATCAACCTGATCTCATCCATGCCAAAGCAATCCTCACGCTGTCTCAACCATCCATGGCAAATCAACGAAAGTCCATGATCAGCAATCTTCCCTACAAGAAGTGCTCCTCGTACTAAGGCCGACTTGAACTTGAGACAAATTCACCCACATAATACATTCAAAAATTCATTTCTCTTCAACCACCCCTCAGAATTGGTTGATATTCGATGCGTCGGATTCATCTCGACATGCACTATCATCCTCATTCATCGCATGTCAAAATCTCTCCATGGTTTTCTCCCCAACATCGATGGGTGCAAAACCCCAAGCTTGGGTTTCAAGCCCACAAGGCCACTTGTGGAGCTCCTTCCTCCAAACCCTCAATCCTCGAGGCTTGGAGTACCTCCCAAGCTACAAAAATCAACATGAGTTTGTGCTTAGTGGTTCTATAGGAATGTCCAAAAGTCTATGTGCATGCTTCAAAGGCCCATTTGATAGTATTGATAACATTCACCTCAAGTTACCTCTTTTAAGCACTGACTTGGAAAGCATGGGACATTTTGTTCCCTCTTTTGTTGAGAATTTTCTTGACCTGATGAGGCTTGGTGTGGTGAAATTCACTGTCCGAAGGATTGGGTATCTTAACAAAGGAGTGTAATTGTGGCTCTATTCCATCCCTTGGCCTCTTGGGTGAGGGAGGCGCTTCACTAAACCAAGCAATCTATGTTAAGAAGTATAGGGGTCAAAATGCATGGCAATTTTGGACAGACAAGGGATGCATAAGAGCACAGGGAAGGCAACCTCTATTAAAAGACAAGAATATGGAAAGGGTGGAGCCCTTAAGCTGAGTTAACATGGAAAGAATTGTGTTCATGCTGACAGAAATTCAAGAGGATATCCAAGCATTAAAAGACAAATACAATCAGCGAATTTCTATAGTCACAGAGATAGTGGACAAGCAATAAGAACAAAGGGATCATGTGCAGTGAAGTGATGATGAGCTTAGCATCCTGCGGCAACAATTGTGGGAATTTCTCAACTCTATATTTATCCAAAGGTGCTCTCTAGCAAACAAAGAAATTCTGGACAACAGACTTACTCTGATGAAGAATGCACCCTCCATGGCAAATGGTAAGAAAGTAGATAATGTATTGGTTGTTTTGCCTCCACATAGGTGATTATGTTTTGTAAATTTTGCAAAATTTAGTCACTCTTTTAGAAAGTTTTCACTTCCAAAGACCCGTTCTTTGTAAGACAAGTATGTAGGCCAATAGGCATAAACTCTGACAGCTAGGAAGAAGAGCTAGACTCCTCAAGCCTTGGAATGAAGGCCAAACTCTCCCTGATGTATAAGTTGTGTCCCAAGTGCAGAGCTTTGATATCAATATAAAATTCTCATTACTGTTAAAAAAATTAAAAAAACTTTCACTTTCCAGCTATTCAAATCAATAAATACTTTTCTAGAGAATTTATGGGTTAATAAACATATTCTAGAAATTGCATTTTCAGTCGAAATTTAGTAGAGATGAGGCCCCAAAGCCTCTAGCTATTCCACACTTACAGTAACTCACTAGAGGTGTTTTCAGTTTCACACAGTGGATTGGCTGATTAAACAAAATAGGTTGTTGTCCCTGCATTTTTACACATATTTAATAGGTTGTCATACAAGACAGCAAGTTATTTTCACTTGTAACTCCTTAACTAGACATCAAAATTGATAGAAAATTATGTTTTTTATTAGGATAAATTTAGTAGACCAAAATCCATAGGTCAAATGTCATATCTTTGAGTTGTTTTGGCTACTAACATCTGTTGTTAGAAATCTACTTTGTTTTTGGCATTGTTTTTACATAGAACAATAGATAGATCAAGAACACCTCCAGCCATTGACTCCATATAAGGCACTGCACATAAACCAGAGTTGCTGGGGCTATTTAGGGACTCCTCCCTTAGTTGTTTGGAGGGGGTTGGGCCTAAATAGTAGAGGTTTGGGCCGAGGTGACAGTGGGTCCCTGCCTTGCGTGTGTCCATCTAGCAAGGCTGTCAGGACAGCCCTGCTTAAAAGATCAATTACAGGTCCTATGCTAATCCCTCTAGTTTGTCAACAAGGTGGAAGGTGGAATGTGACGTAGCATCACTCATCAATGCATGTTATGTGACGTTTGGAAACCCTTATCTATGGGATAGGTATGCACCCTTTTAGAGAAGAGACAACAAACATCGCTAGGTCAAAGATGGTGGGACCTACTTCATCAAGGTAAACAAGGGAAAGGATAAAACAATTTGGACAAGAAACTCATCGACAAGAACAAGATAAGGTGTGGAAGAAACTTGGAGAAAAGATTCAAAGCTGTGTGCTTCCACCTTCTTCA
Organism: Pinus taeda; assembly: GCA_000404065.3. NCBI lineage: Eukaryota > Viridiplantae > Streptophyta > Pinopsida > Pinales > Pinaceae > Pinus > Pinus taeda. The sequence continues at coordinate 88,643 of APFE030248668.1, forward strand.
TAATTGAACTTTTGTGGAACCCAAAAGCCTCATAAATGGGGAGGTGTGATCCAAAATGGATCAAGTGCCAATTCTGGTTCCAATGGGATGTAAGAAATGAATTGGTGAAGAAAGTGGATGGGCCAGCAAAAGGACTAAGTTTCTTGGTCCAAAGGCCAAGAATCCAAGAAGTTGATTTAGTATGCGGATGTGCCAGAAGAGACTATGTTTATTGGTTCGAAGGCCAAGAATCCAAGCAGTTGGCTGTGTGTTGATGGGCTGCAAAAGCACTATCCTTTTCATTTCTAAGACTTCTGCACAATTGGTATCATTGTGTGTAATCTTTTGGATAAATCACAATAAATCTGACGTTATTGACATTTTCAGACCACAATTGCTTGGTCCAAAACGTGAATAACACTAACTTGATTGTGATTTACCCGGAAAAATTTAAGCAGTAGCACAAAGTTTGCAAGATTAAAGATCAAGAATCCAAAATGTGGAATAAATTAGAGTTATTTGTCCAAGTTGAATCATTAATCAGTGTCACTGATTTCCCCAAGGATAGGTACATGTCAAGAGCTTTCCAAAAAGCTATAGAAGTCCGAAAACAGAGTCCATAACAGAAAGTTATGGCTTCCATAAATTCTGTGTGTGTGTGTCTGTGTCTGTTTATGTATGTATGCACTAATAGATGCATTTTACAGCCCATTTGGGGTAGATGTGTCACCTCTCTCCAAAACCGTACATTGTAGCCCAACTAGGTGCCCCATGGTTAGTAACCACCGTAGCGCCAAGTGGAAGCCACATTAATGTTGAGTGATCAAAGTTGACCTTGTTTTAAAAGAGACAAATTAATTATGCCTTGGATAGTGAAGTGAGGATATTTAGTGTAAAGTCAGCTCGTAATTATAATAGTCAACTAAGTATTTAATATCTTTATTAAACAAAACACTCAATGGGTTGATTTAGTGAAGATTGATAAGTTTGATGAGCTTAAACCAAATCTTCCAAACTACTCTATAAAAGACCAGAGAGACAAAGCATAAGAACAACTTGAGCAAATTAAAATCCAGGCAGTTTTCTGAATACAAAGAAAGAGAATTTTGTGTTGTCATTGTGTAGTCAACAATCCAGCAGGAAAGCAAAAGCACAGTGGTTTAAATGGCTGAGAACCCTTTGTAGTGTAGCTATTTGGATCATTAAACACACACAAGAATAGAGTCTGTTTAAGGACTTGTAATTTCCTTTGCCAGTAATAAAATAGTGCATTTTAATGCTGGAATTTTTCCTCAATTGATATTTTCTCCAGGGTAAAACTACTGTGTTATTTTTTGTTGCTGCTAACATTTCCGGGTGTGTTTTAATTTAATTTCTACAACAGATAATTCATGTTGTTAAAGGAAAACGCTAGTTATGTAGGTGAGGCATACACACTGCGAGTAGCATTAGAATTTTTTTCTGCTAATTTAAAACTGTTGTGATGAATTCTCTAGTCATAGCTTCAGCAGTTTACAGATCAAATTGGCTAGGACTCCAATACTTGTGGTGCTTGCAGACATATCTGAAAGAAGGAGACATCCCCTTGGAGAAGAGTCAGATAAGCCAAGCACTAAGCAGTAACCAGCCATGAGTAACCTATGCATACATTTGTTCTCTAACACCAGCCAGTCAAGATCCTGGACCTCTCACGAAAAGGAATTTTTACTCTGCTGCCAACCCAGCAGATCTGTGATATTGGTAGGTATTTTGTTTGTCTTATTTTCCCTCTTTTTCAGGATTCTTGAGAATCGAGGAAATATTGGGAATATTCTGGATAGCAATAGCAATGTTCAGACATATAAGTGGGCAGAGAGGTCTACTGACTCTGATTTTGTGCTATAATGATCTACAGGTATGACTGGGGCCCCATAATTTTTACCATGTATGATTATATTTTTGTAAAGAAACAATCATGCCAATGACTGTTACCTGCACTTACGAAGAAGCCATTCTACCAGCACAATTCATGGTGAGCTGTATCGACCGTGGAAAAGATGCGCTCAGAAAGCTTCTCCTTTGTAAATTCTTTGTTTTGAAGACATCAAAGGAAAATATTCACAATCAACCTGTGGAATAGGGGATCATTCTGAAGATGATATCGACCTCATACAACCCATTATGAACTAAACAGTTAGGGGTGTCAATTCACTAAATTGAACTAATAGTCGGGGTATCACTGCACCGCATAGAAGACATGGCAAAGAAGATGTTAGGATAGATCATACGAAAATGTAAAAGATGCGTGTTACGGGGAAAGGCTGGAGGGATTTTATATGGCATCATGGAATAAACGCAAACAACCATTCAATCACCTTGATTTAGCTAGGAATCCGGGTGCATTCTTTAAGGCATAAGAACCTATTGTCATAAATGAGTTGTCAGTAGGCCACTGGTTAAAATAACAGGAGCAAAGTCTGCTCATAGGGTCGTGGTCCGACGATGAAGATTGCCCATGTCAAACTACCCACTATGGTTCAATCCCTCCCAACTTCCAAGGCATGGATAAGGGGCCAGGTGCAAGCCCCGGATGATTCTGGTGGAAGATTAACCCCTGACACAGCAACTTAACCAAACAGAAGCGATTATGTGACATGTCCAGTGGTTCCACCCTCAAGGGCCTTTTTGCCACTTCTGGTGCCCAACCTCTTCGTCTTGTAGAAAGCACTTTCAAAAACATAATGATAATAACAGTAGCAAAGTATTTTGGAGCAGCAAATTAATGCCAACAACAATCTGCAATCACATGCAATAATTTTCTCAATTCTCTTCTAAAAAGGTCTGTAGTGTGCCAATCTTTAAGTGTACATAGACCAAGCCATTCTCATACTTTACATCGATTACAAACAAAACATATAATAGGATACCCACCTAGAATGGCATAGTAATTTTGAAACAGTAAACTCCTGATTAACTCTTATCTAACAGGGAAATGGTCTTTGAAGGTGCACAGAGTTGCTGTTAACGTTGATAAGTTTCAAAAAAACATTTAAAGCAACGATTCGATTAACTTGATTTAGCTATGAATCTGGTACGCATTCTTTAAGGGAGACATAAGAACCTATTGTCATAAATGAGTTGTCAGTAGGCCACTTGGCACAATAACAGCGCAAAGTCGAAGTCTGCAGATAGAGTCGTGGTCCAGAGATGAAGATTGCACCATGTCAACTACCCACTAAGGTTCAATTCCTACCAACTTCCAAGGCATGAATACCCACTAAGGTTCAATCCCTACCAGCTTCCAAGGTGCAAACTCCGGATGATTCTGATGGAAGATTAACCGCTGATACAGCAACTTAACCAAACAAAAGTGCTTGTGTCCAGTGGTTCGACCCTCGAGGGCCGTTCTGCCACTACTGGTGTCCAACCTCTTCCTCTTGAATAAAACACTTCCCAAAAACATAATGTTAATAACAGAAGCAAAGTATTGTGCAGCAGGAAATCGATGCCCATAGCAATCTTTAAATACATGCATGATTTTCCCAATTCTATTCGAAAAGGTCTGCAGTGTTACAATAATTGGTGCACATAAACCAAGCCCTTCCCATACTTTACCTTGGTGATAAACAGACCGTATAATAGGACACCAACCCAGAATGGCATTGTAAATTTGAAATAGTAAACTCCTGATTAACTCTTATCTAAAAAGGAATTGGTCTCTGAAGGTGCACAGAGCTGCTATTAATATCGATCAGTTTTTTTCCAAAGATTGTATAAAAGGAAATGGTTATAGAAAACTTAAATACGGATGATAGTTTAAGAGTAACTGTGTTAGAACTAGAACAGCCTATCTCAGTTACCTGCAACCTTTACAAAACCTGCATCTTGAATTTAGATCATGAGGCTGATGGCATGAATTGGTTTTCCATGACTTGTACCTGGAATTAACAGCTTGTCTGCTGCCATGGACAGCGAAGGATTCTGCCCCACTAAATTGCGCAATGCGTGGTTGAACAAATGCATGACTGCAATGTTTGTTTGAATAAATGACTGTCTGCATTTCTGAGCTTAACAAATTCAAAATGCAATCCTCCAAGTTGAATGATAACACAAGATAAAAGCTCCGATGTAATGAAAGGTCATGAAAATTCCATGGAATGCACAATGCCATGTATCTATCGTTCGTGAGTGTGACTTTATCAAGAGTATCTTGCATTAATGTATATCGCCAATGGGAAATAAGATCCAGAGTGTTCATCCAATCTTTTTTTTCTCAAAATTTAAATAGTAAAAACTTATCGTCATGAATGATCTAAACGGTGATAGTGTTCCTGAATCATGGTACTCATCTATAATATTGTAAAAATACTTATTTACAAGTTAATAATATCCATAAAAAATGATGAAATAAATATAATGATTAAAAAAACTAATATAAAAATTTAACATAATAAGATTATATTCATATTTTTTAAAAATTTTAATTTATTTATAATTAGATTAAGAGTTTATATATATCAAAAATTTTGGATTCAAGTCTATCATAACCTAGATTCATCTTAACATTTATAATTAGATTAAGAGTTTATATATATCAAAAATTTTGGATTCAAGTCTATCATAACCTAGATTCATCTTAACATGGATCTACCAAGCACCCAGAGGGATCAAATTTGTGTATTCCACATGAATATCATGGGCAATACCATGGGTTCTCATAAACCTAAAAATTTTGTATTCCACATGAATACCATGGGTTCTCATAAACCTAAAATTTTTGTATTCCACACGAATACCATGGATTCTCATAAACCTAAAATTTCAGTATTCCACATAAATATGATGGGTTCTCATAAACCTAGGGCTCAAAAACCACCGATAACTTGACCAAGTCAGATTTACCTTAACCACTCAGCAAAAATTAATTAAAGAAATAAAAATGTAGAATTTTTATTTTAACATGGTTTTTTTTTCAAATTTACCTTAATTAAGTTAAAATTTTGATAAAAAAAAAAAATAATAATAATAACTTAGACGTTTTTATTTTACATAACATTCAACCTTTATAACATCTCTTCCATTATTTGGTCGGCTAGAGAGTAACTTTGGAGTTTACCAAACATTACTTAACCACTCAACAAAAATTAATTAAAATAATAATAAAAAAATTGTAGAATTTTTATTTAACATTGGTTTTTTTTTCAAATTTACTTTTAATTAAGGTTAAAAATTTGATAATAAAAAAAAAAAAAAAAACTTAGAATTTTTATTTTACATAACATAAACTTACAACATCTCTTCCATATTGGGCTAGAGAGTAACTTTGGATTTACCAAACACCCAGAGGATCAAATCTCTTGAGATTTAAACCTCTTTTGGAGTGAAAGGGGATTTGATCCCTAGGCGTTTGGTAGATCCGCAGTTAAGATGGATCTATGTTGGTTTAATTTCCTCTTTTAAATAGGATATATTCCATATGAATACCATGGGCCAATATAATGGGTTCTAAAAAACATAGAGCTCAAAAATTATGGGTTGTTTTAAAGTAGAGCTATTTTTAATTTTCTTTAATGTTTAGGTAACTTTACAAGGACAAAGATTTGCAGCTTAAGGGATAAGATATATTTTATAAAACGTTTACGTAAGATAACATCACATAATATAATATAACCTTAGCAACCTAACTCTGGATCTATGAAGCCTAGAGGGATCAAATCTCTCAAGGTGCAAACCTCTTTTTTGAGTGTAAAACTTGAGGAAAGGTTTACACCTTGAGAGATTTCATCCCTCTCGACGCTTGATAGATCCAGAGTTAGGATGGATCTATGCTAGTTTCAATCATTTGTGGCCAAGGAAAATCTATCGAACATATAATTAATTTTATCAATAATATGTAAATACATCTAGTATTAATATAATCATTTTAAATATGTTAAATATGTCTGGGATTTATATGGTCATTTTAATTTTAAATTTGCTTAGTTACCTCAGTTTGTTGAGATAATAAATATTGTTAATAACTTTAATGATAAAAAATTATGAAATAAAAATTTTGAATGCAAAGTGACAATGTAATAGTGTTGAATGATATAAAATGTGAATAATAAGAATCTAGTCAATTACAAATAGTCTTCATTGTGATCAATCTCAAACTATTTTCTTCTACTATTCTTATTGTCACCCTTGTTAGTTTTGTCATATTTTCATATCGATTATATGAAAAGGATGTTGAAATCGTAAACCATTTAAATCTTTAGCTTGAGTTGTTGTAGTAAACATCATCCCTTGTCTCTCTTGCTCTCCAATATTAATAGGTTGAATTTCTATAACACAAAAATCAATGTACATTGTCAATATTTTTTTGCACTTACATTGAAATCAATGCACATTGTTAATCCAATTACTTAAAATTAATGTATCATCAAACATCCAATTACATCAAATCAGAAATCAACATCTACATTGAAATCAATGCATTTAATGCAAGCAATCAAATAAGATTAGAAAACAACATCTACTCTAAACTCAATGCATCTAATGCAAGTAATCAAATAGAATTAGAAATCAACATCTACACTTAAATCAATGCATCTAGTGCAAGTAAGCAAATATGATTAGAAACTAACATCTACACTCAAATCAATGCATCTGGTGCAAGCAATCAAATAGCATTAGAAATCACCATCTACACTGAAATCAATGCATTTAGTGCAAGCAATCAAATAGGATTAGAAATCATCCACATTGAAATCAATGCATCTAGTGCAAGCAATCAAATATGATTAGAAATCATCTACATTGAAATCAATGCATCTAGTGCAAGTAATCAGCAATCATTATAAATCAACATCTACACTAAAATCAATGCATCTAGTGCAAGCAATCAAATAGGATTAGAAATCACCATCTACACTAAAATCAATGCATCTAGTGCAAGAAATCTTCTTCCCTCCCCCCTACATCGATATCTATATCTCCCTCCATCTTTCCTTGTTTGTCTCCCTATATCACCCGTCCAAACACGCACACTCTCTCACTCCATGTCTATCAATCTCTCTGTTCCTCCCTCCCTCTCTCCATATCTCTTCTCCCCTCTCTTCACCTTCCATCTTATATCTCTATCTCCCTCTGTCTCTCTATATCAACCCCAAAACATACACTCACTTTCTCCAATCTATATATCTATCAGTCCCTCCTCTTCTCCCCCCCCCTCTCTCTCTCTTCCCCTTCTCTTCCTCTCCCCCACTTCTATCTCTCTTCCCTCTTGTTGCTCTCTCCCTCTCTCTCCATCTTCCTTATCACTCCCTCTCTCTCTCTGTCTTTCTTCTTACCTCCCTCTCTCTCCCCCTCCAACTCCATCTCTCTTTCCCTACCTCTCTCCACTCTCTCACATCCTCTCTCTCCCTTTCTCTGCCACCTCTCTCTCTCTCTTCACCCTCCAACTTCGTTACTACATGCCTATCTCTCTCCTTCTCTCCTTTTTTCTCTTTATATCACCCTAAAACATACACACTCTCTCTCCATCTCTCCCTTGTCACTCTCTCTCTCTCTCTCCACTTCTCACTCTATGTCTTTCTTCTTCCCTCCCTCTCTCCCCTCCAACTCTATCTTCTATCCCTCCTCCCCCCCTACAATCTATCTCTCTATCCATCCCTCTCTCCTCCTATCTCCCTCCCTCTCTCCTCCTCTCTCTCAAATCCTCTCTCTCCCTTTCTCTCCTACTTCCCTCTCTCTTCCCCCATCTCTCTCTCTCTCTCTCTGCCCTCCAATCCTCTGTCTTCCCCCATCACTCTCTTCCTCTCTCTCAAGTCCTCTCTCTCGTCCTTCCTCTCTCTCCCTTACTCTTGCGTACCTCCTCCTAATTCTCTACCCCACCCCCTCTATTTTCCATCCAACCCTCTCCTCGTCTCTCTTTCTCTTGCCCTTCAATCCTCTCTCTTCCCCCATCTCTCTCTCTCTCTCTCTCTCTCTCTCTCTCTCTCTCCAACTATGTTACGATATCCCTCCCTTTCTCCTTCTCTCTCCCCTTCTCTACATCTCTCCTTCTTTGTCTCTTTATCTCACCCCTAAACATGCACTCTCTCTCTCCATCTCTCCCTTGTCACTCCCTCTCTCTCTATACTTCTCACTCTCTATGTCTTTCTTCTTCCCTCCCTCTCTCCTCCTATCTCTCATCCTTCCTCTCTTTCCCTTTCTCTCCTACCTCCCTCTCTCTTCCCCTATCTCTCTCTACCCTCCAATCCTGTCACTATCTCCCTCCCTCTCTCCTTCTCGCTCCCTCACTTACCCTTCTCTACCTCTCTCACTCCTCTCCATCTATCTCTCTTCATTCCTCCTCTCCCCTCTCTTTCAGTTTATCTCCATGTCTCCCTTGTCACTCCCCTTATCTCTCCACATCTATCACTCTATATCTTTGTTCTTCTCTCTCCATCTGATCTGGATTTAAACAGGAACGCAATAGATTACAGAGATAACCATAAATACAGAGATGCGATAACCATAAATAAAGAGATGCAGCGGAAATAACACTTCATTTCATTAATGGAAAATACCGAAATATGCTTACAACCATAATTGGAAATAAACCAGCTAGACTATGGTAGCCTTATCTCTGAGAAGAGATGTGCGGCTACATGTCTCTGACTGTTCCGAACTTCTGTTACAATGAGGCTCGAGGTCCTATTTATTATTGAGGAAACAATGGAAAAACCCTTCACATTCCACAAACCGACCCTTAGAGATGAAACGCCAAATTGGTGGCGCCCCGTTTTGGGTAAATTGGTACATCAATTTCCGGGGTTCGTAAACTTTGGCATACGATCTCCGTTTGACGCGTATGATAGCTCGTTAGAAAGATCTATCCGAGAACTACGATTGTTGGAATGGGCAACATCGGTCCATTGCTCAAAAACCATCATTTAGGGCCTCAAAACGGCTCCAGAAGTTCAGGACCCGAAAAACTGCTAAAAATAGTAAGTTGTGCTATAATTAAGGAAACTGAAAATGCTGAAGAGACAATGATGGGGGTCCAGATGGACTTGGCAGGTGGCCACCAATATCCACCTGGATCATTCCTCCCCCCTTAGGAAGCAATGGTCCCCATTGCGTTGAGTTCCTCCATCTGCTGAACTTGTTATGCACTGTCTGATGTCTCCAGTAATGGTGGGAAGCATGGTCGATGACGGTCCACATTGAACACTTGGTGCAGGTGAAGGAATGGAGGAATGCTGTGCTCCAAAGCATTGTTCCCCACAAGCTTGGTACTGCTGTAAGGACCATGTTGGAGTGGTCTGAGCTTCTGACGGGTTCTGGTAAGGCGTTCTTTCTGTCGATGCAACCAGACTTTGTTGCCCACCTGAAGCTTGTGTGGTACCCCTATGGGTGAGGAGAAGTTGTTCCTAGGTTCTGTCATGACCGTATCCCTTTGTTGCTGCTGCTGTGTGGAGGAACCCTTTACGGTGGTCATGGATGTAGCAACGATCTTCCCCTTACTTTGGGAGTGAACCATACAGATGAATTTCCTGGTCTGTGATATGAGCTTGCTGCCTTTCTTAGCAGTGATCAAAGATGTGACGGTAGGTGGGGCTACCTCCGGTATCTTGTATAATGAATTATTCAACGAAATAATGACAGCGCGAGGCCTTGACTCATACACAGCATGTCGCCTCCACAAGTATGGTTGGCCTAATAATACATCACAAACATCCAGAGGTGTAACATCACACAATACCTCGTTGGTGAATGGTTTGATGCTGTAGGGAAGGCGGCACTGCTGGCGAACTTTGAGATCTCGTCCTTCATGAAGCCACCTGATACTATACGACTGCGGGTGTGGTGTAGTCGGTAGGCCCAACCGCCTCACGACCTCTGCTGAAATCAGGTTCTTTTGGCTGCCACTGTCGACAATGAATTGTAGAGGCGAACCCTTCACCCACATCTGTGAGTGGAAAAGACGTTCCCCCCCCCTCTGGCTCTTCGGGCTCATTCTTTTGGATTTTGGCAGTGGCAATAGTGGTGCTGGGATCCACATCAATGATCTCCTTCCCTTTGCCATTCCCATTGTCGGGTTTAGGCTCAGGGTCGGAACATGTATCTGATTCGGAAGCCTTCAACTCGGCCACCAACGACTGCTTGGTCCAGTAATCACTTGTGTTATGAGTGGGACTCTTATGGAACTCACACCACCTTTCCTGTGTCCTGCTTCGGCTTTGTGGTGTTGTTCTTTTCTTGTGGCTTTGACGGGTTGTCCTGGGTCACCCCGCCTTGGCTTTGTCCTTTGGTCTTCTGATTTGCAGATCCAAAGTCTCGCTTCTTCTGTTTTAACTTTTGCTCGATTTTGACAGCGTATCGGTATGCTGTGCCGAGTGGGGAGATGTCCAAGAACTCCATCTCTTCCTGGATGTATCTATGCAGGCAGCCGCGGTATTTGAGCACCAGATGCCGCTCAGAATATTTGATACCCAACTGTGTGCGAAAGGTATGAAAAATGTTTGTGAACTCTGGAACATCTTGGTCTCGTCCCTGCCGCAGTGTGGTCCATTTGATGTATTTGTCCTCATAGCTTTTGACAGGGTAGTACTGCTCCTTGATGGCATCCCGAAAGTCATTCCAAGTGGGTGCGGCTGAAAATAATGAGCCTGTACTTTTATCCTTCTGCTCGCAGTAGGTTTCCCACCAGTCCTTGACGTGGGGGGCTGCTTTGAGAAGAGCGAAAACAATCTTTTCCCGACTTGAAAATTCATTAACGGAAAAATAACCCTCTAGCAGATTTAACCATTTATCTACGGCATCTGCATCTATTTTACCCTCGAAGATTGGGATTTCAAAATTAACTTGTACCTTAAAGGGCGTGGCATTTCCAGAGTAGCTGCTTGAAGCCGATGCGTCACTTTTGGGTAGCCGCTGAAGGATTTGGGCAAAGTTGTCCATCATCATGTTCTGTTGTCGCTCGAGGGCTTCTTCGAGCAAGATTTTGATAGGATCTCCTGCCCCCTCGTCTTTCTTCTCATCTGCCATGGGAGGCCGTCGGGATTTGCGAGGTTGGTCTTGCAAAG
>APFE030248669.1:0-32509 GCA_000404065.3 Pinus taeda
GGCCTTCAAATATGGGATTTTCAAGGTTGACTTATACCTTAAAGGGAGTGGAATCTCCAGAGTGGTTGTTGGATGAAGATGTGTTGCATGTGGGTAGACGCCAAAGGATTTGGGAAAAGTTTTCCATCATTGCGTTCCTTTGTCACTCGAGGGCTTCTTTGAGCAATATTTTGAAGCTATATCCTACTCCCTCATATTTATTTTCTTCTGCCATGGAGGTCATCGAGATTTGCGAGACTAGTCTTGCAAAGGTTCAACTAGTTCGAGCCCTAATTGAGATATTTGTTTGACCAACCGAATCTGAATGTTAGGCAAGCTAGATGGTTGGCCATGATCAGTGACTTGGATTTCGAGATTAGGTACATTAAGGGTAAGGAGAACAAGGTTGCAAATGCTCTTAGTAGGAGAGTGAAAATGAACCATGTTGCAGCAGTGAGCTCATATGAGACAGATTTATAGGATTATATCTTACAGGCAGGACAACAGGATGATAGATACAGGGAACTTAGGCATAGATTACAACAAGGTACATGTGACCGGGATGTGGATTATCATCTCATGGTAGATGGTTTGGTGTGATTTAGGGACAGGATCTATGTGTCGGATGACAGTGGGCTCAAGAATCTTGTCTTGAGGGAGTTTCATGTCAAGCCATATTCAGGTCACCCAGGATATCAGAAGATGTTGATAACAGTGAAGAAGTTCTACTATTAGCCAAATTTGAAGAAGGAAGTAGCAGAGTTTGTGGCTATATGTTTGGATTGTCAACAGGTAAAAGCAGAATGTAAGCATCCAAGTGGGTTGCTTCATCCTATTCTGATTCCAGAGTGGAAATGGAAGGTCATTTCCATGGACTTCATTAGAGGTCTTTTGAGGACATTGAAGTAGCATGATTCCATCACTGTTTAGGTTGACAGGTTGAGAAAGGTAACTCACTTCATTCCAGTGAAGACTACTTATTCAACTAGTGAGGTGGCACAAGTCTTCATCAGGGAGATCATGAGGATGGATGGTGTTCTGAATAAGATTGTGTCGGACAAGGATGCTAAGTCCACTTCCAAGTTTTGGAAGGAGTTGTTTGTAGGTTTGGGGGAAATTTTGGCCTTTAGTACAACTTATCATCCACAGACAGAGAGGGATAGATAGAGAGGGTCAAAAGGATTTTGGAGGATATGTTGAGGATGTATGTCATGCACTAGTAGAGGAGATGGGAGGAGTACCTTCCATTGATTCATTTTTCTTAGAACAATGGTTATCAAGATTCATTGAGGATGAGTCCGTTTGAGGCATTGTATGCGTGGAGTCGCAATAGTCTCATCAACTGGAGTGATCTAGTGAACATGGTACTTATTGGACTAGACATGTTGGTAGAAATGGAACATGAAATGCAGGTTATGAAGAATCTAAAGGAAACACAAGACATGCATAAGAGTTATGCAGACCAGCATAGGGAATTTAAGGAGTTTCAGGTTGTGGATCATGTGTATTTGCGAATCAAGCCCAAGAAGATCTCCTTGAGGATTGGATCATCTGCCAAGTTGGCATCACAGTATTGCGAAAGTCCATGATGTTTTCCATGTTTCATTGCTTAAGAGATATGTAAAATATGTTGATCATGTTATTGATTGGTTTATATTGCAAGTGGAGCCAAAAGGAGAATTTCAGCCGAAACCTCAGTGCATATTGCAGTAGAAACAACTCATGCTCCAAAACAGAGCAATAGAGAAAGTTAAAGTGTAGTGGAAGCACTTTGGGCCTGAAGAAGCTACAAGGGAGATGGTTGATCAGATGCGGTCTATGTATCCTTCATTGTTTGCCGATGCAAGAAAATGAGTTTTTGGTATTTATACATATTTATGCATGGTTGCTATTGTAAATACCACAATGAACTATGTTATAAAGCTCCAATAAGTAGTATGGTTTTCATGTTGTCATGTTTGTCATGATGGTTTTTCTTTTGAGTAGGTTGTTTAATGTAAATACTGCATCAAGCTAAGTTATAAAGCTCCATGGGCAGTATGTTTTACTTTTTAGCGGTTTTGCTAGTTGTAGGTGTCATAGAACACTGAGGATGGTGTTCCCCTAAGGGGGAGGTGTCTATAACAACTCTAATTCAAAAGTTCATGTAATAAAAGTTAATAAAGGCAAAATAAGACCATGGTCATGAGACACTTATTCTAAGTTGAATGTTGGGCAAAATATCCTAGTGGGCCTCACCTGTCATGTTTATGGATAAAGGGAAATTGGAAAAGGCAATGGCAAAGGCTTGAAAAGGAAAAAATAGATTTTTGGCACTTTATTTTATGAAAATAAAGGAAATTAGGAGAAAATGGAGGTGAAAGGTCACACATTACATGTGCGGAGGAAATTGAAGGAAAATTAATGGAAAATGAGGAAATTAGAGGCATAAAGAATAAAAAGACATTAGAGCATCACTTTGTAGCCTTTTGTCCATTTAGTTTTGGAATTAGTCTCAAAGAGGAGAAAAGAACAAAGAGGAGAAGGAAAGCAAGCAAGTAAAGGAAGGAAAACGAAAGCAAAGGAAGGCCAAGGAAAGCAAGGATCAAGCAAGGAAAGGCTGGATCAAGCAACTTCAACATGAATACTTGTAGGTAACAGGTTGCATGTATGCTTTCCTAGTTAGTTTTGGCATGCATGGAATATGCATGTGTATTTGGTTTCTTTGCTATCAGTGGCATGTATTTTGTCAAGTTTTGATAATGGTTTTAGCCTTTCCTTGCCATTTCTAGATAGCCATGGTGTGATTGGATTCATTCTCAGTTGAGCTTTAGATTGATGGAAGGTTTTGGATCCGGGTGAGGTGGTGTCGGGAAAATCCCAAGGGTAGGGGTTGGAGATGGTTTTCTATGGGAAGCCCTCAACAGGTGGGTGGAGACAGGAAAATTCCTCAAGGGATGGTGAAGGAATTCTGAGGCATCCAAGCTCGATTTGGCTTTGTGATCTCGGGTTAGGTTTAGGTGAGATCATGGTATGGTGAAGGTGGAGGTGGTTTAACCTCTAGATTCCCTTGGTTTTTTATGGATTGGTTTATCCCATGATATCCCACATTCATGCTTGGAATATAGCACAGGGGGTGATTCGATGAAAGAAAGCTTTGGTTCAACCCAATCTATGGTCGAGTGGTAGGTGGAAGCCCTTGGTTGGATTTTTCATATGGTTAATAAGAGCTAAGTTTCTCTTGTCTTTGATGAGTAAATATACTTATTATTATGTGGCATTAATGGTTGTTCTATCATTGTTATCTTTTTAGTTATATGTTGGTTATAAGCATGGTTATATGTCAAATAAATGTATGGCTCTTATCACATTTTAATTGATGAATGTCTAGTTAATGAATGCATGACCTAATTGGTGTTATGACAACTATTGTGAGAAGGAATTGGTTCTTCTTGTTAAACCTTAGATAAGTTTCATATCCCTATGTTCAGATTTGCATTCATGACCTGTAGGTTGCATGCTTACCATGTGTTTGATGGAATGTCAGTCTTGGTTGGGAGGGGTCAGGTCAAGTCCTGGTTCAAGTTTTGTTGTGGAAATATTTTCTTCTATGGCATTCATCATTTATAGAAGTTTCACTGAGTTTTGGGCAGAGGCCTGAGTCTTAGCCCTAAAAAAGTGGCTCAGAATTCAGGGTCGTTGGCATAGAAATGACTGGAAAATTCCACAGTTGCTGGTAGGAAGGCCTATTAGAGCAACTGAATGCTTACATTCACTTGGATTCCTTGGTAAGGGAACCATTGAGGCTCTAGGTCAGTGAAAAAGTGAGTTAACTCAGGGGTTGGACACCTAGAGGGGTTGGGTAACTCCTAGAGGTCCTGTAGCACCCGACGAAGATCAGTAAAGTCTTAAGTTGTTGACTCCATTTATTTAAGGTCATATAGGATGTTGAGTCTTATCATAGGGACCCTCAACACATGTTTGCCTTGGGAAAAATGGTGAAAGAGGGTAATCGTGGGAAGAGGTGGTTACACTTTTTATAAAAAATCTCGAACAAAATCACTAGAAAAACCAATAAAAACATTTAAGGTGCGCTCATAATATATAGAAAATTCACGTATAGGCACAATTGCTGGGATGACTACTAGCTCCCATCAACTATAGCTATACTCTTACCTTTGACATCCCAATGAATGGAAGCCTACAATGGCTATGACTCAGTGTCTTCCCAGCAACTATATCCAAACCTAGGAAAAAACATAAATCTTATGCTCAGACTTGAATCTGTTCCTTGGCATGCCTCCTTCACCATTTGTAGGACTTATCCAAGCCTTGAAAAGTCACCAAAAACACCTCAGGAACCTTTGCATGGATCAATACCTATGCACCAAGTCAAGGACATGGAGGCCTAGTTGGCCAAGCATCTCTACATGGACTAATACCTCCGCATCAGAACATGATCTCTACATCAAACCAATGATCACTCAACACAAATCATGAGGGCTACCTGCATTAGGTCAATATCAATAATAAGATAGACAATACTAAATCCATGTTGCCATCAATGCAAACACTACAATGCCAACATGCTCCCACTTTGGAATTGATGTCAACCTTAACATGATCTCCAAACTCTGAGGCTAATCTCCAAACACTCCAAATTCTTCCCCCTTTGACATCGATGGCAAAAGGAAATGACTCAATGCCATACTGACTACAAGTTGAACACCCCCCCTTAACATGTAATGGGGTTGCAACCATCTCTCCAAGTTGGTGTACATCTTATCTGTTGCTTCCAATGTTTGCTTGTCACATACACGAGGCTACTCCACATAGACCAAGGGCTATGATCCAATGATATGCAGTGAAAGTACATGGCTTCATAGGCCTATTACATGGCTATAAGAGTGATAATACATGGTTGTATAATGCCTCCAAACAACCAACATATGACTGAAACGTGACTCCTCACTTATGCATGAACATCACTCATATGACTCAACCAATGTCCCATAAGAAAGACATGATAGTATATGGCTACATAATCACTCCAAAATCCCATACATGGCTGAAAAACCTGATAATCACCAACCCAAACATGGTTGTAAAAACTCTCATCTCACAAACAAAACTCACATCAACACATGCTTGACATGACCATGGCTTTCTCTCATGACTCTAGGACCAATCCACAAACAATAAAATGATGAAAAAACTGAATATAGGGCTTCATATGAGAGTACATGGATGGAAGTAATGATGTACAATGTGACATACATGGTTGTTATATCATGCCCAAAACTTTATCCAATGCACAATCAAGACTCCTAACTCTCTCTAAGTTATGAACCACTCAACCAATGCACCAATACATGAGAGGTTACAAAGCTTAACTTGCACACATGGCTGAAGCAAACACTCACTACAATGCATGCCAAAAAAAAGACTACTTAGCCATCATGCCAATAATGACAAGTACATACATGTGGTTGAATTATCCACTATAACTCCTCAATCGACAATGATATGCAATAAGATACATGTCTGTTATAAGTTCTAGTCCATGAAGCCAAATGAGCATGGACATGCATGGCCAAAATAATGTCTCTTCCTAAAACATGCCAACATCAAGTGATGTTGAAATAGTGAGCCAAATAGAATGCATGTGCATAGACCATTTCAACCATAATATCAATGAGACATGTAAAAGCATATGGTTGAAAGTATCATCTCCTCTACATGTGGTTGAATCAATGATCTCCATCTATGCATGGTTGTACATGAACATTTCAACCAAATGTTAATAAATGAATACACACACACACACCCTTTCACCCATGTAAACACATGAGTGGCTGTTATAAATGAATGAGTGAAAGACAATTGAGAATGACAAACAAACCATGAAACTCTATATCACGCCTAGCTCCCCTTAAGCTCATTATACCTCTAATAGGCAAGTTAATCCTGTGAACCTGAATATGCAATGAGGCTCATGAGCATACCATGTTGCTACTACTCATTGCCACCAACTAATCATGTTTCCATACTA
This sequence comes from Pinus taeda, assembly GCA_000404065.3. Taxonomy (NCBI): domain Eukaryota; kingdom Viridiplantae; phylum Streptophyta; class Pinopsida; order Pinales; family Pinaceae; genus Pinus; species Pinus taeda. The sequence continues at coordinate 6,011 of APFE030248669.1, forward strand.
TTTCCATACACTCCTCCTGAGGTTATGCACCTCTCATAAATTTTTGCACTCATCTATGAATATGCATGAGATAACCATGGACTGCAGAGGGGGCTAATCTCTTTATTTCATGTGTTTTTTTTCCTTCTTTCTCCACACAATCTTAGGTTGCTTATTTTCATTCTTCTCTCGTTTTTTGCCAACTTTCTCTAAATCCACCACTCTCGTCGAATTTGCCTTGAAGAACTAGGCAACATGTAGTCTCTAGCCATGTGGCCAAAGTTGTGGCATGTATAACACTCCACATGGCCAAAATATGAAGCAAGAAGATCAAATATCTTGCTACTCATGCTAGATCTACACCACACATGCAAGATGTGCCACGTGTTAGAGGTCACATGCCCGGTGTGTCAGATAGTTATAAGATGCCAAAAGATGAGTTGGCATGCAAAGCTATGATACTGACACATTGTCATAGTGAGATTTTGTGAAGGTTGTAGTTTAGAAAATCTCTAATATCCTGATATTCTAGTATACATGTTAGCAGCGCATTCAAGGTTTATTGTTGATAACTTTTTGAAGATCCATTGGAGTAGAGGATATAGATATTTGAACATATAATGAACACAATTATGAATCTACACCTTGATGTCCCTTTTTTAACAATTTTTTCATGCTATTAGAGCTGATCACTTTACTGGGTTTCTCATGGATCCATTTGAGCTCAATTTCCTATCCTTCTAAGAAAAATCTTATGAAAAAATCTTTAAAATTAAGGGCCATTGTTCCTAATGATTATAACCATTGTACCCCCAATACAACATAACACTACCCATCTAGATTGCAATCACAAGACTAACCAATAAATACTCCCCTATATTCAGTTTAATATTATGGAACTTCCCTCGACAATTTATGGTACCTCCACCTACAATCATCACTTGAAACTTTGGTGTTGGATATACAAAGCAATTAAGAAGTTTTGTCAATTCGTAACTATTGAAGTTATGGGTACTACCTGAATCAATCAATATTATTATCTTTTTCTTTTTGTTATATCCTTCTATCTTGAGGGATTGTGGAACACTAATGCTAGCCAGTGCATGACAAGAGATTGTTGGAGTAGTCTCTTCTAGCTCTAGATCTAGTGAAGTTTCCACTTCTTGATCTTCTTTATCTTCACAGTTTATGTAGAATATTTATTCTCACTACATTTATGCACTTTACTATACTTACTATCATAATTGAAACATAGTCCCTTTGCTCTTCTTTCATCCATTTGTTGAGGGATCAACATTTTCAATTTAGGAGAGGGAGCATGATTTTCTCTATAGTTATAAGTGACCAATTTTCTAGTGGCCATATTTTTACTTTCAACCTTTTTTGTTAGATTGAAAGCATTCTCTATAGATTTAGGTTATCAATGTAACTTTGAAACGAGAACTATAAACTCAAAACAGGAACTCTAGCCAAAAAACCCCGAAAAAACATCAAAAACAGTGCTAAAAACGAAAAGTGTGTATACTGGAACAATGATTTTATTTTTAGGGGTCAATTTTGAACATGTTTTAAAAAAGGCAGTGACTACGAAATTTACTACGAATTTTTTGTGCAAAATATAGCTTCAAAATGAAAAAGTGATGATACTGGAACGATGATTTTTTTTTTAGGGTCAATTTTCAAACTTCTAAAAGAATGCTAGTAAAACCAAATTTTTATGTGCCAAACAAAGTTGTTTATGAGGAAAAAAACACAATAATGTTTTTGGTAGAATATCATTTTTCTTTTTTAAGTATAAATTCAACATGTTCTCAACCATAACATCAACATCAAGGTGCTATGTTTTTTTTTTTGTTTCAATCCCACCATCTACTTCATGAGTAACATATTTCAATCTCTTCATGTCAAACACCATCCATTGAATTAATGGTCGGATCAATAATCCAAATCTATTGCACGTGACAAGCTCCTACAATCTCTTATATAGAATCTACTTTATATATCAATGTTGTGTCATGAGCTTTCAATTTGGCTATCCATTTCACGTTTACTGGTCTCTAAGTGAATTTACCAATTATTAATAATTACCAATTATTAACAAGTCATATAAAGGTAATTACATACTATAATTGGCTATCAAACTAGTCAACAATTAATACTAATATGTACAATAGTTTAAAATAAATTTAACAATTAAAAATTCTTACAATGATAAAACTAGTTTTTTATGTCTGCAAAAATTTAATTCAACAAATATACTATTTGTAGAAAATAAATCTATTACTAGGGCTACAATGTTGCTATATAAATTTACTACAAATACTTTTTATGAAATAATTGCAAGGGCTATTCAAAGAAACAAGGTATAACCACTCGGAAGAAAATAAGGTATACTTATGAGCCTAACTTTTAAAAGATAACATATGTATACTTATGAGCCTAACTTTTAAAAGATATTCAAGTATTTAACTCTTACATATCTAACATTTAACCATGTATACTTATGAGCCTAACTTTTAAAAGATATTCACATCTCTTACATATCTAACATTTAACCATCTAACACTTATACATTGACCCCATACTAAGTTCTCAAACTAAATTGTAGAGAGGCTCATACTTTAGGGACATAACAACATTTTACAACATACTTTAGAGATGTACAACATTTTGCATAATTCCTTGGGCCTCTGACCTCTAGGAGTATAACAACATTTTTCCTAATTCCGTAAACCAAATCCAACTATTAGATATAATAATTATTCATATAATCACCATAACAATTATGAGTCTTATAAAACTAATAATCCTCTTCATGTTTACTAAATTAGACTATTTTTTAAAATATAATTAGAATTCAATCTAAAAAAACATGAAAAAAAATGAACATGGAAAAAAAAGGTATTAATTAAATTTGCCATATCCGTAGGACTTCACTTTTCTTTAAAATGAAAAAACCTTTGATATAACCATAAAATATGGTATAAATAAAAACTCAATTCTTATTTAAAATGGATCAGGCCTTATGTTGAAACATAAAGAGAGGGTATAAATAAAATTGGCATCTCCATGTGTAACCACAATCTAATTTAAAGCCTTAAATGGAACCATATGGAAAGGGTAATGATAAAACTTTTCACCATGGTCAAACCCTTGTGGAACCATGAATAAAGAGGAAAATAAAACTTGTTATTGCTCTTATGTTTTTTTTTTCAATCCCACCATCTACTTCATGAGTAACATATTTCAATCTCTTCATGTCAAACACCATCCATTGAATTAATGGTCGGATCAATAATCCAAATCTATTGCACGTGACAAGCTCCTACAATCTCTTATATAGAATCTACTTTATATATCAATGTTGTGTCATGAGCTTTCAATTTGGCTATTCATTTCACGTTTACTGGTCTCTAAGTGAATTTACCAATTATTAACAAGTGATATAGAGGTAATTACATACTATAATTGGCTCAATTAAACTAGTCAACAATTAATACTAAAATGTACAATAGTTTAAAATCAATTTAACAATTAAAAATTCTTACAATGATAAAACTAGTTTTTTATGTCTGCAAAAATTCAATTCAACAAATATATTATTTGTAGAAAATAAATCTATTATTAGGGCTACAATGTTGCTATATAAATTTACTACAACTAATTTTTATGAAATAATTGTTGTTAGTGTCAGTCTTTGCAGCCTTCCTCCAGTGATCAAACATGCTCTTACACAAGTGATTTTAAGGTGTCAAGGTCAAATTTTGTCATTTCAGTGAGTCTTCAAGCAAAATTGGTCACTAGGCATTAGGTCTAGGTTTGATTTTACCCTTGTCAAAGGTTGTCCAAAATGACGTTCCATGTCACCATTCAACTGAGTGACCATCAATTCAAAGGTTGTCATCATCATGTCAAGTTCAACTGGGTCATTTTACACCTTGTTTCATGGCTCAGTTGCGCCTAAGCAAGGTCATTTCCCTCTCCTAGGGTTTTGAAGCTAATTTTCTCTTGGATGGTCAAATCATCGAAAAACTTGTATCCTGATGTTCATACACCTTTCCCCTATCCATAATGTACCTTATTAAACACTTCCCATCACTAAAATCCCCCAAATTCCTCATTTTCGCACAAACCCTAGTTTCTTGCTACAACTTGGCAATTTTCTGGGCTAGGCCTGTGTTTTGCCTTTTTGGACCCCTCCCCCTCACTCAATTTCTTAGATTCAACTTTCCCCTACTTTCTAACATCCCTCCCCACTTCCCTAAGTTTTCTCAAGAATTTAGAAGCCTCGTATCCCCTTCATTTCGCTTCATTTCGGCAAATCCCTTGTCCCACACATCGGGATATGTTTCACTCAAATGATGTTTATGAGCAATCAAAGATGAATTTGGGAAACATGAGAGAGGTTTTTTTCCACAACAAACCAAGGAAGAAAAAACACCTTCACTTTTTACACCGATATCATGGTTTTAGAGAAATGTCAAAAATACAATTGCCTTGGGAGAATTGATACGCCTTTGAAGTGACCTTGGGAAAATCAAGTTTTCTCCTAGTTGGGTTGGCCAAATGACTTTCTTGTTGAGTAAAATGATAACTAGACACAAAGATATTTCCAATGAGATATCATGAGCTCAATTTGGAGTTGAGGAAGGCATTCAAAAGTTGACTGCAACAGCACTCTGCCTTGAGGCAGCCTCACTGGGCACATTTTGACCAGTCTTGGGAGATTTGATTTTTGATAGGGAAAATGAACTCCAAATTGAAAAATTCTAGTTAGGTTGGAAAGTTTACTCAAAGGCCTTTCCAACGAGCTATCCTGTGCCCAATTTGGATACCAGGAAGGCCTCCAAAAGTCACCTGGAAAAAGGTGCGACGTGCACAGAGAGCGCAGCTCACTGGGAGAAAATTTCCAGTGTAAATTTACACTGGCGCGACGCACATGGGAGGCGCGGTGCACAGGGCTAAAAGGCCTGAAATTCATTGAAATTTCTCCAAATTGCTAATGCTTTTCCTAGATTTTCCAGGTAAACTTGCTATCTTGCCATTGCATCAAATTTTATGGTAAAAGACGGTGGTTAATGGGTGATAGTGGTTGCAATAAAAATTTTCAAAACCTACTTCTAAAGGATCCTCAAGCCAATTGCAACCAGGTTTATAATTCACTGTTTTTGCCACCAAGATTTTGTCTCCCTCCCATTGTTCCCTTATTTTCACTAATCCCTAAATCCCTATCACCTAAATTCATTACCCCTTTCCCCTACATACTCTATCCTAAATCCTCCAACCCCACACGACAAAACCTATCAACAAATTCCAAACCCTAAACATTATTCCCATGCATCAAACCCTCAAACCCTATCCCATATTTCCCTATTTAATTTCTCCCAATTATTCCCATTCCTCAATATTGTTTCCCCTTCCTAACAATCCCTAACAGTCCCTGTTGCATTTGTTTTTTGCCCTTGGTGGCAGAATTTGAATACATCATCCAAAACAGCAGTGCAAGCACAGTTTATACACATCAGTCATTTTGTCTTTGAGGTAGTTTGTCCACCAGCAGACATGACATCTGATTCATCATATGATCATGAACAAGAGACACACAGTGATTCACCAATAGAGGTACATGCAACCAGGAGGCCTCATAGAGGTGGCAAAACATACGTGAAAACCAGCAGGCTGGCCAACGAAGCCTAAATGAGAGGACACCCATTCAGCAGGAGATAGAGGCTGATCGAGAGATTTGGCTCAAGAGGATCAAAATTCACTTAGAGAAGCTGTTGGTGAAAGCAACTAGGACAAAGCATTATTGAGGCATATGGTTTATCATTACAAGGCACGCAATATGAGTTCCAAGGCCCAAATCAGGAGCTTGAAGGCCAAATTGAGCAGAGCAACAAAAGAGGAAAAAGAGCAAGATCGGCTTCGAATCTTGGCTGAAGCTTCTGTGGCCCAGCATAGTGCCTCTTAGAGAACCTCCAGCCCAAATTTCAAGAAATTTGGGACAATTTTGGTCACGTGGAAATTTTTTGGCACAAACACAGGTTTTTTCTCTATACGCATCGCGCCACCGGTGCGACGTGTAGGATTGGGAGCTCCAAATGAGAAATGGTTTGCATTTTTGGATTAAACATGCAAAATCATGACTACTGGCACTCGGGCAAGAAAGTTGGGCATGATTTGAGTCTCCAGGAGATCAAAAACACCCAAAAAATGGCCTCACTGCCCCTATTTTGACACACATGAAGCAGTCTTGGGAGAATGAATATTTGGAGGGGAAAATGAGCTCCAAATTCAAAAATTCCACTTGGGTTGGAAAGTAGACAGGATAGGCTTTCCAACAAGCACACTTGGACACATTTTGGACTCCTGTAAGTGCCTCAAAACTGGCCTCAAAATGGCGTGGCGCATGCAGAAAAGGGCGCGGTGCATATAGGAAAAAAGGCCCAAAATACCTCTGCTTCGCGAAATTTCGCTTCGCAACTTTTCATAAGTGGGCCTTCACATCTACACTTCACTTTTTTGACACCAAAGGTGGCATATAAAGTATTTTCACTCCAGATGGGCATCTATCCAAGTGGCAAAGGAAGGCAAAGGGTCACCCAAGCCATTTGTCATGTTTGTGGCGCTGCACTTGTAGCTGATGTTTGGCTCTCCACCTTCATTTTGTAATGATTCGAGTAACTCCCCAACCCTTGGGCGTTCTATCTCTTCATGGCACATTATATATATTGTATGCAAACTATTTGCAAAATGTTGGTTGGCTTGTAACTTCTAGGAGACTGTGGGAAAGGAAACTTTGTTTCTGCATTGTATATTTTTTATAGATGATTAATGAAAGGAAATGGCTATGTTTCATGAGATTCATGTGGTTGTGAGTGTAGCAAATGTGTCTCTTATGTTTCATATGTATCTTGTTATATTTCATAGTTCATTTCATATTCATTTCCAGTGAAATTTTCTAAGTTAGCTAAGGTAGAATTCAATTTTATTGCTCTGCCTGTGGGAGAATTTCATGTTCAGTGTTCATTTCTTCTGTTGAAAAGGATTCATGTTGTCTATGCCCTTTTCACCCTATTAATCAATCTCTCCATTCCGCACTGTATTAAACTAAATTGCTAGGCTTTCCGCCTATCTTGCCTCACGAAGTAATCCGTGCTTTTGTATTAAGTTCTCTGTTCATTGAGGTCCATTGGTCCCATACCATCCCAGAAACACAGTCATTCATAAAAATCACTTCTTGTATCCATATTCACTTACTAGCCTAAGATAAATAGTTCATTGTAAGTCATCTCAGGCCTTTTCGTTTATCTATTCACTGATTGTGACTCGGAGAGAGCCCTCTCCTGTTCTGGTAGGGCTAGCTACCAGACTGAGCGTGGTTTGTAGTTACCCTAAATTTTGCCTTCTTTCAGCCTAAGGCGGATTTAGGTGCTAACAATTGCAAAGGCTATTGAAAGAAACAAGGTATAACCACTGGGAAGAAAATAAGGTACATCTAATAAAATACAGTGTGAATATGTTTTATAAAATACAATATAGTGGTCCCCCGGCTGCGGGTGAATGCCATGTTAATTGGGAAATCAATGAGACGCCACGCAGGAGGACGGAAGGCAGGTGTCCCGATCCTGGCAGCAACGCTCACAATGAATTACATTAATAACGGACAGCCGAAGGAGAAAGGCATTAACTGCGCCTTAATGAGGTATTGGGTTCAGGACAGACGCATTGGTTTTAACAGGATGGTGGAGGAGGGATGGCAATCATTCCATCAGTTTCAAGCTCTGGTACCGGGAGTGAGTGTTTGGCTTATTGACAGGCCCGAATTCTGGCGATTGAGGGGCAAGAGGAATCGTTCAGGGGTGCATCCTTGCAACAGAGATCGTAGGCAGCAGCCCTAGTGCGTCCTTCAGAGGCGTTTTGAAGCGCTGTTATCTTTGCTTCATTGTATTGGCAGTATGGCCCCAAGATACAGAGCCACACCGCGTCGAGGGAGCCATCAGGGACAGAGGAGCGGGGCTGGCAGAAGAGGTAATCGTAGCCCGTGGAGAATTTCACCCCTCAACTGTGCATCCCCTTCGTCGATCAGAAGAGGGGACTCTTAGCAGTCCATTAACCATTCGGTACAGACGGCAAGGTTTCATTACCGCCGTAGAACTTCTCGACCAATTATTTCGACGCTCATCACAGTCATTTTCGAGGAAGAGGACGAGACGGAGGGCTCTCTGGCGGAGGACTCCTCGGCGGAGGGTACTGAAGCTGAACATTCTCCTGGTAATTCAAATGTTTCTTCGCCCAACTGGGGAAAGGAGGACAGCTCCTATTCCCCATCGTCACCAAGCAAATTGGTCGAAGAAAGCTCTCCGGCACCCACAGAAGAACAAATTGAGGCCAGGGCGGAGATGGGCAGCATGCTGGACTTGAATGAGCCCATAATAATGCCAGAGATGCAGACAATTGCCAAGGACAGGGCAGAAGCCACCACCTCAGCCCCTCAACAGCAAATAAAGCCCAAGCTGGCGGACTTTTACTATGAAAACACTCTCTATCCAAAATTGCCCCCAGGCATGAAGTTGGAGGATGTCCCGGAGGGCATGGAAATCTCTTGGGAGCCTCTGGACGAATTCAAAGAGTACTAGCCGGAGAAAGACAAGTAAACGGTGTTCCATGGCAATTTTGGAAGGTATGCTTGTAACCTGTCTTCGTCTTCGTTTTTTTGTGGCCGCATCAATGATTATAGTCATGGTCGAAGGTATAAGCACAGCTGGATGCTGTTTTGTCGGTTGGTTTGGGTCGCTTAATTTGGCAACTGATGGTCGGTCGAGCCCAATATGGACACAGTTTTGTGCCTGGTGCGAGCTATGGCTCCGGCACAGTACATAGTGCCTGTTTGAAAGGCTTCCGTATCAAGGTATGCAGCCCCGACTTTGGGAAAGAGAAATCTGGCTGCAAAAGCTCGCTCTGAATTGATCTCTCATTCCACATCACTCAGGAAATACTCCATTTTGTATGACTCTTTTTGCACATGAACTCTTCTTACTGCTCTATTGTAAGAGGCGTTAGCCTCAGTGGTTCTGTTTGTTGTGTTGCATGTTTGACAGAGAGCTGCAAGTCTCATTGGCGCTCTCAGAGGTTTCGCCCTCTTGTAAATACTTTTTCTCTTTTTTAATACAAATAGATTAGCCTTTGCGTAGAAAAAAAAAAATACAATATAGTGGTTAAAAGGTATAACCCTTAGATCTATGCATGTAAAATGTTATATGATGGCAAAACAAGCGTTTTGGAGAATGTAATTTTCTTGGAGATATAGTATTTTTTTTAAACACCATCATATTGCTAACCTCCCTCTCGGCAGGAGCTTCACTAAAATCTGCAATGGAAATCTGACTGAGACACACCGCGAGGTTGCTCTTCCAATTTCCCTTTTGGAGTTATCCCATGAAAAAGCTAATTAACCCCCATATATATGTAAAAAAATTATAATTTTTTTATAAAATATTTAACCTATTTTAAATGATATTTTAGAAGACGGAAAAGTATTAGAAAAAGAAAAACGCAGTCACACTTCACGAGTTTACAATGGTATCAATCTTAACATCTCAGGTTTGAATGCAACTTTTGTCTTCAACGCAAAATGCAGAGCATATCACTTCTTTTCTTTTCCTATCCCCTGCCCTCACTGAGTATTCTCTGTCCATTGTTAAAAAGCAAGCCGCTATTTTCATCTATAAATTCAACGTAGAAATCAGAGATAACCACCCAAATTACATATATCCTCCATCCAGATGGACGGTGACGGTGAGAAGAAGAAGCTTCATTTTCTGCTCTTCCCATGGTTGGCGCAGGAACAGACGCTTTACAAACCAATTGACATATCTATAGACTATCCATAGAAGTAACTCATTCCAAGATATAGAGTATACGCCTATAGACAAGAATACATATAAATAATAATAACAGTCTCAACATATAACATTATCGGCATTTAAAATGGTGATAATAGTGATTCTCAGAATCGTTAGGTGGTGGGACGATTCTCAGAGTCACCCAACCACCGCCCCGCCACCACCAAGGGTGGTGGCGGGGCGATTCTGAGAATCGCCCCACTTCGTACGACAACATAAGCAGCATGATACCTCCCTGCGGTAAGATAACACGTAGTATTATACCAACACGAATTGTTTCAATTGCTAATGAATGTAGTACATGCAACCCAGATGCAACCACCCAATATGTACAGGAGCTATTGAATCGCCGGGTGGTGGGGCGATTCTCAGAATGGCCCAGCCACCGCCCCGCCACCACCCTTGGTGGTGGAGGGGCAGTGGCTAGGCGATTCTGAGAATCGCCCCACCACTTGGCGATTCTGAGAATCGCCCCACTTCGTACGGCAACATAAGTAGCATGATACCTCCCTGCGGTAAGATAACACCTAGTATTATACCTACACTAAATGTTTCAATTGCTAATGAATGTAGTACAGGCAACCCAGATGCAACCACCCAATATGTACAGGAGCTATTATAAGGTGTTTATTAATATCGAATGACTGTAGTATAGATAGCTCTGTAGCATCCACCCAGGTTATGTATCTATTCTGAGCCGGCCATAAGGATCTCCTTGCCTTGGATGCGACCTGCCCCTATGGAGACTTCCTTTTGTTTGGTGAACCCTCAATAGGACTAATTCTGTTGTACAGGCCTATTTGCTGCGGCCATCAAGATGTACGTCTCTATGATGAGCTGTCCACCGCTACTATCCCGACATGAGGCGTCCACCAAGAAGGAGCTCCTTGCCTTGGACACAGCCGGCCCCACTACTTGGGAGAGGTGGGACGCTCGTTTGCGAAAAGGCTTAAGAAGGCTATACTCTTATATAATAGAATGGCACGGTGAGGTCTCGTGGGCTATGCAGATAGTGTAGCTTTCTCAGGGTGTAAAAAAGCTTAATAAAGGGGCATCCTCGGTCGGCTGTTGGGTCACTGCGCGTCAGAATCTAAACTCCCGGCTAGTGGAAGCACCGGTGTCACAGAAGCTGCTTGACGAGGTTCATAAAAAAGACTAAATATAGATGTATATACTGGCCTTAGTATTACAAAGACTGGTACGTGTTATAAAGGAGCTGTCCCCAAATGTACAGGTATCTGTTTTGAGCGGGCACCACTACTTGCAAGAGGTGAGACAAAGATTGTTTCGTCAAAAGCATCAGAAAGGGCCTATTATTTATATCTAAGAAAAGGCACGATAAGTGCCTTTGGGGGGTATCATCAAGGCGTACCTTAATCCAAATTCCTGGATCAAATAAATATAAATAGATATAAATCCTGTATAGAATTAATATCTCTCCCATATACAATATCTATTCCATTGCATTGCATAAGGAAACAATATCTACTACAATTATCCCGAAGTGATCTGCTCGCAATCCACCTTTAGGACGAGACTGATGTATCAGTTTAGAATAAGTCTCATTCTCAGTAGCTAGCTTCCCCATGCATGAGATGGCTCCACCTTTTTCTTGCTCCGCTTAGTCCGTGATCAATACGGTTTAATGGCCCCAAACAATTATATTAAAAATTGTTATCTTTGGTACTAATTTTATCTTTATTTTTTTCTTTTAATACAAATATATTAACCAATCAAAATAGAAAGCATCATAATCTATATAGACTAACAACTACATTAAATAAGGTTTGTCAAAATCTTATCTGGTGGTGTCCTCTTCGATGCAAAGATCTTGCTACCATTTTTAACTAGTGATCATAATGGGTAAGTCTTGGTTTTCACAATTTATCTTCACCAATTTCTAGTTTCATTTATGAAGTTATTAATCACTAAAGTATGGATAAATGCAACAATAAGAGGAGAGGATATTAACAACCTTTCAAATTTTTTTATAAAAACATCCCAAAAGATAATATCAATAAATGGAATTACACACACACACACACACACACATATATAAGATTGTGATAATGAAATATTTAGTTAATTTAAATAAAAATGAAAAACAAGATTAAATTAGATGAGATTTTTAAATAAAAATTAAGATTTGAATAAAAATTAAATAAGATGTTTTTGAATAAAAATTAAAAATTGAGTTTATTTGTATTAAAAATGTTATCTTTGGTACTAAATTTATTTTTATTTTTTTCTTTTAAAACAAATATATTAACAAATCAAAACTAAAAGCATCATAGTCTATATAGACTAACAACTATATTAAATAAGTTTTGTCAAAATCTTACCCGGTGGTGTCCTCTTTAATGCAAAGATCTTGCTACCATTTTTAACTAGTGATCATAATGGGTAAGTCTTGGTATTCACAATTTATCTTCACCAATTTCTAGTTTCATTTATGAAGTTATTAATCACTAAAGTATGGATAAATGCAACAATAAGAAGAGAGGATATTAACAACCTTTCAATTTTTTTTATTATAAAAACATCCCAAAAGATAATATCAATAAATGGAATTACATATTAAATTGTATTGTTTGAATGACCAGTGCTCTAAATCCCTGTATAAGGGATATGTGTAGGTATTATGACTGTTTATGTCTCTGTCTCAAACATATTTTGTCTAGCCTTTAGCTACATATGATATGATTTCACTCCAAGAGATGACACTTTTGGGTGGAAAAAATGATTGCTCAATTGAGCCCTTTTTAAGCACTCGATCGAGCTGTTTGAGCACATAAACAATGTAACCCAATGTTCTTTAGGAGCTCGATTTAGCCATGTCTTTGTGGTAGTCAAATGAAGGAGATTGGGTTCTGGATTTATTTTCTGGCTCAGGTAAGTTTTATTATATGGAATTGAATTTCAATATGTTATTTTTTAATTAATATGGTCAATTGGTACTAATTTAGATTCAATTATTTCTTTTTGTGCTTGAATAATTAGGTACAACACTAGCATGTTGCCTTCAAAGGAAAGAAATTGCAAATGCCAATTGAAAAAGATCCAGTACAGTGCACATTCATTCAGCAAAAGAATTAATGCTCTTCAATTTCTTCCAGATGCAATGCAAGAAATTGGGTTGAAGAAAGGGGACTTCAGTGAATCACGTGTGGCAAAAAAGGCAAAGGAACCCCAACCACCATTACATGGAATGTTTGGGAAGACATACATTGGGAGATTCGCAGACATCAAAGACCCATTAGAAGAGGAAAATGAGCAAAAGGAAACAAAAAATATTGTGGAAGAAGACAATGATGAAACACTAGAGGACGAAGAGCTTGGATTACGTGACATTGTTGATTAAATTTAAGTTATACTTGTAAATCAAGCTTTGCAATGTTTTGACTTTGACATTTTATGAGAAGAATAAACACTCAATTAGGGTTGTTACACGTTCAATATTTGTAATATGTGATTTTCGCATTGATTTTTAAGTTAATCATTATTTTTTGAAAAAAAAGTGATTATTATGAATTTTTTGACATGAAATTCATAAAAAAAAGCTATTATTTAACCATTTTTAGTTAAAATTATCGTATAAAAATTGTGATTTTGACATGTCAATTCTCGCAAAAAATTATCAAAACATGTAGTTTTTCAGTTATATTTATGTTAAAAATGGTTATTTTTATGTCCATTGTTAAAAAATATTGTTTTTTAGAAACAATTATTTCATGGATTGAAAAATTAAATTAAGGATGTATAAATATGTAAAATATCGAAATTTCTAAATATTACCTGTCTAATTTTAAAAATTGCCAAAAAGGCAGATCTGTAGAAAAAACTCCTCACGAAAAAAGACAACTCAAATACAAAAAAAAAACAAAAATAAATTTAAACTAAGAATTAAAATTAAAATAAAAAACAAGAAAATGTGAAGAAAACGACCACTTCAAAAATTATCAAATTTGCAAAATAATTATTTACATTTTATACATTAAAAAATTAAAGCCAAAAAATAGGGCTTTTAGAAAAAGGGTGTGATGCAGAATACTCAATTTTTTAAATCAGCATGAAAATCACTACCATTCTAAAATGTAATGTACATAAAAAAAAAATTAAAGTGCCAAAAACTATGCTCTAAAAAAAACATGTGCGTTCTGCATCACCCATTTTCAAAATTAGGTCACTTTTTTGCTATCTCTACGAAACGGGTAACAGTATCAGTTCCCGTTTCAAAGTTTAAATTGTTGTCATAAAATTTTTCCATAATGCCATGGTTGAAATACCTTGAAAACTTAAGTTTTTTGTGGTCATGATCTTTGGTTTTAATTCTATGGTTGTAAAATTGTAAAAATTTTAAGGTTTTTTTAAGTCATGATAGTTTCTTTTTAATACTATGGTTGAAAACAATTATAAGTATTTTTCTTTAACACCATAGTTGAAAATTGTTGGAATTTTAAGACTTTTCATAGACATGGTATTTTATCTTTAATGTTATGCCTGAAAATTTTGGAATTTTAAGGTTTTTTAGATACATGATATTTTATCTTTAATGTCATCCCTGAAAACCATTGGAATTTTAAGACTTTTCAGAGACGTGGTGTTTTATATTTATTGCCATGCCTGAAAATCATTGAAATTTTAAGGTTTTTGAGAGCCATGATATTTTATCTTTAACGTCATTATTGTTGAAAATTTACCCAAAAAAAATACGTTATTCCAGCATCAACACTTTTCGTTTTTAGGGTTTTTTTTGTACAAAAAAAATGGTTTTTATTGGATTTTACTTCCATTTTTAAGAAATGTTGAAAATTTACCCATATATATATATATGTGTGTGTGTGTGTGTGTGTGTGTGTGTGTTATTCCAACATCAACATTTTTCATTTTCAAGTTGTTTTTTCATGTTTTTTGGGGGTTTTTTGGCTAGAGTTCCCGTTTTGAGGTAATAGTTCTCGTTTGATCGGTAACTTTGTTGGTATTATAGCTATTTAAACCACATAGAAACCAAATTCCTGATCATCTCTCAAAGAAATTTCGAATGGCAGATTTGTGGTGCGGGTATTTCTTCAGTGCAGAAACAATGTCTTTCTATGGATTGAATCTAGAGTATGCATTGGCAGGAACTTTGAATTTCATAGCTTGGAGAGATAGAATGGAAGTTATGTTGGATGAAAATGGAGTATTAGAGTACACACAAACTGATATATTTAGTAAGAATCATTTTTTTAATAACTTGTAGTTGTGAAAAGTTAATTAGGCCGATAGGCCTTCTTATGCATCAACAATGGTCAACACTTTTATCCTGCTCCATTGGATCAAGTGAGACAATTTCAACCATTAATGTTGATTTGAAGTGTGATTGCTTTTTCCAAATATCAGTTGAGTTGCCTTCTTGGCATGGCAAGATATTTTTACTGCTTTTTCCATGTATACATAGCCTTGTTGTTTCTACTATAAAGCACTAGTCAAGGAGCTTTCCATTATAAAGTTCTGGGCATCCATTGGCAGATGCTCCAGGTTTCCGGTGGCATTGAAGACTTACCTTCTATGTTTATGTCGTTAGGCGACAGGGCAGCATTGGATTCGCCAGGGCCGAGGATTTAAAGGCAGTGCTGCAGAGCGTCGTAGCGCTTAAAGACTTTATGGATCACATGGCCATGCTTGCTACTCCTAACCAAAGGACTATCAGCTACTCAGCACACATGGCCGTCACGCACTAAACAAAATACAAACAAGAACATCATGACAATTTTCCGAGGGCAACAATTCCTTCTTTATCGATCTTTTTCTAGTCTTTGTAGCATATCAAAGTAAAGTACAGTCGAGGGGAATCAATCGTGTGTAGATCTTATAAGCTTCTCTCGTATTAATTCTTAGATTTATGTTGATCTGTTTGAAAGAATGATGTCCATAATTATGCATCATTCATGCATCCTTGTCGTTGTCCCGTCTTTCTTCTTGTTGTCTATAGAATCCGAGAGAGTAACAAGAGGGACTTTAAATTTTCTTCTTCTTCTGTAAGCACCAGAATATGGTTAATTACAGTCAGAACAAAGGCTAGCCTCTAGGTTCATTTGTGTGTTTTTCGTTCTTTCCTGTTGTTAATGTATTGAATTGAATTGAATTGGAAAACCATGGACAGGTGCCAATGGTGATTCGATCTCGCGACGAGATGAATTTACTATTTAGATTTCGATCTCGTGACAAAACCCTGAGTGTTACCTGTGCAAGTTACCGTTTACCGTTTAGTTATAAGAAAGTGGAAGGAATGATGATTTTTGCTTTGTTGTACCCATAAATAGTAGAATAATAAGATATTATGTCTTGCTTGCAAAGTTGTCATCTACTAGTTGACTCAAAGACTGGTGAAGTTGAAACGACATCTTTTCTTGTTTTCTTGCATATGATTGTAGTTGCCTCTTGGGACAAGAAACATTCGTAACTATAAGCAATCAAGCCAACCTAATCAAAACCATTTGAACAAGAAAGGGATCACATGTTTGCGTTATTATTGAAACTTACACGCTTTAAATGTTTGTCATTGGCCATTTTGTACTGCAGTCAATTTTGGGATTTAAATATAATCAAATTTGTAAAGACATTACACTCGTGTTAAAGCATTTTCCACATTCCAATGTTGAATTACCGTAACAACCATTCAAAACATGTGAACGCACTATGCAAATCCTAAAGCTCAATTTCGGTTGAAAACATGTGAAAGCACTATGCAAATCCCAAAGCTCAATTTCAGTTTTGATGAAAGCACATCTTATATGGCAGAAACTCATTTTATATATACAAGATTTAACACGCAAATCGTTTAAAATTACCGGTACTTTTTAAAAAGGTTGCGGTAAGTTTTATAAAAGTAATGACATCTTTATCGATGAACCTAAGTATTTTTTAAATATGTGGAGGTATGTTCAGAAAAGAAATGGATATCTTTATCAAAACACTGTAAGTATTTTTAGAAAATTTTGTGGCAATTCATTAAAAAAAATAGTGATGTAGATTTGAGTATATAGAATGTGAAGGGAATGATTATCATATCTTTTCCATTAGAGGGAAATGCCTAGTGAACCTTTCACAAATAGAACCTACTTTGAAGTGTTAGGTAACTCTTAGAAATGGAATATCAAGAATATTATTAAAATGTCAAGTTAATCTTTCACAAATATAACCTACCTACTTTGAAGTGTTAGGTCACCCATAGATATATAATATAACTTTATGAAAAAATATATTATGAATGTTACATACTATATTTATTTTAAATAAATAAATTTGATTTTTTTATGGAATTCTAAAGCAAATCAAGTATGGTTTGCTTTTAATATTTTTAAAGATTACTATACACAAAAATATTTGTTTTTCTTAAATGGATTAGCATTGTGATTAGTGATTTCATACATAAGGTGTGAGACATAATGCCTATCACATCATGAGATGGGAGCAATGATAGTTAGTTAGTGGTAGAGGATGGCACACAACACATGTTAACCCCCAAAGCCGTGATCTAGTGCATCTTGAAGTTGTGCTTTTAAGCTCTATAGTTGCATGGGTCGTTCATTATCGTATTTTAACTAAATTGATAGAGCATTTCTCAAATTTTGGATTTGAATGTCTCATTTTAGGAAAAATCTCGAATTTCAGGTTGTTTGAGAGGAAGTGAAGCCCAGCTAATCTGCACATTTAAATTATAGTATCACGCATCATTTGGTTTAAAAGTTTTCTATGCTTTCGAGTCGACACAAGATAGTGAGTGATTTTATGCGCATCAAATCCCTTATTTTTCTACTTAGACTTGAGATTCGAGTGTTAAGTTGCAGGTGTATTCGTGCATTTATTTCACAAGGCCAAAGTCAGATTCATTGTATTCCTTTTTGGGAGAAGCTATCTCTGGTTGTATGATAGGGCCCTTGTAAATCTTGTTTACTCCAACAAAACACTTCAAGGCTATTGAAGTTGGTGCTCAAATAAATTTCACCACTAGCTTAAGGTCTAGAACTATAGACTTCGAGGAGGCTAAGAGTTTGTCATAAATTGTGATATTCAGAGTGGTACATGAATTTATTTTTCCTTTATTACTAGCATAATGATGCCTTTTTTTTCTCAGCTATATTCTGATTCGATTGTATAGGAAGCGGCGTGGCCTCTAGGGATAGTCATTCGAGGAAGCGCTGCTTTACGCAACCGCATGCTAGCTGACCCAAGTTTTCTGTTTAAAGTTTTTGTAGAGGTCTTGCTGCACCCATTGGATCATTTCTTGTATGTAGACAATATAAAACAATTTTTTTTATTGAAAACTGCATGCTGTTCTTTTTTGACCGCACTGCATAATTTGCCATGGTCTTTCATTATGCATGCAGATAATGATTGATTCTTGTTGTGCGACATTTAGTCAAATATTATTAACACAATAGCATGTGCTATGAACCAGTCTCCAACACAATCGTGTTCATGTTTAGATGGTTGTCTTCAGGTGAGCGTGCGTGTTCATGTTTAGATGGTTGTCTTCAGGTGAGCGTGCGTGTTCATGTTTAGATGGTCGTCTTCAGGCATGGTCGTCTTCAGGCGAGCGTGAGATCACAATCAGGAAGGCATCCATGGGGAAGAAGTGCTTTTATTCTTGCTACATGTAATGTTAGCAATGATTTGGTATTTTCTTATTTTTGTTTTTGCCTTCCGGCCTCCTAATTTGGCATTGACCATGGTTCTCTATAGACATGGTCTTCGGAATGGCTGTGGTAATTTAATTTCCAACTTCTAAGTTCTCCCTTTGACATTTAAGGTTTGTAATGTCATATCTAGCATGGTTTCGAATATTATATTTTGACTTTCTAATCGCAATATACAATTATGGTTTTCAATGTAGTATCATTCTATATATGTATATTATTCTTTATAAAATATAATAACAATATCATGGTTTCTAATGGAATTAACTTTTTAATAGCAATATATCAACTTGTTTTCTAATATTATGTTTTGACTTTCTAAATGCAATATATAATTATGGTTTTCAATGAAATATATTGGTAGGGGATAGTCATGGTGGTTATTGCCTTGGCCACTGGCAAGCTTGTATATGCTTGGCCATCAATAGAGGTTTCTTGATTTTGGGTAATTAACTTAACCTCTTGATTTTTGGTAATTAACTTACTCTAAAATGAAATAAGACATTCTATGTGTTCCTTGTAATATAGATATAAACAAAACATCTAAAGAAAAGTAATTGTACAATGATCCAAGCCAAGAAAACAAGGTTTTCCACAAACCAATTAACTCTTCTAAAAAAATTCAACAATTCCAATTTAATAACTCTATCGGCCTCTCTTTGTACCTTTTGAGACAATTGCTAGTTTATTATCAAAACATCCTTCTTAATCTAAATTTTAAAGAAAAAAAATATATAGAAAAAAAAATGATATTACAGTTAAGGTAAAACTGAACCCAAATTCCAATCCTGGCACGATATTGACAAATTTGGTAACCATCAGTTAAAAGAGTAAATGAGTCGTCCAGCACAAGATGTACGTTACCGCCCAAGATTTACGTTACTGGAGTTGTCTATAATGCGATTTTTTGGAGATTCTGGTGACGGAATCCTACTGAAGAAATTGAGGTTAAATTTTGATTTGTTGCAGTTAAAATGGTTTTTTAACTGCATATTTGGATTCAGCACATTAGAAAACCCCTGTGACGCTTTGATTGTGCGGAAACTAGCTATCAAACTTGCGATTCCAATAATTTACTGCCAGATTTTAACCGGAAAAAGCCACCAGAAAAGCTTTCAAAAAATCGCATTAAAGACAACTGCGAACTTAATAATCCAAAAATGACAGCGCGGCGATAGATGCGGTCTCTGTACTTAGCGGTTGGCTGACTGCCCCACCGAATTGGCAATCCGATAAGTCTGGTCAAAGTTCCACGACAGTCGTTGCAGACAGATTTGACCACCATATGTTTCCAGGATCTTCAGTGGGCCTCGCCAAATGCAGAGGCATTAACTTTTTCATATTTGTTCGGCCAAATCTGCGGCAAGAACACGTCAAATTGATAAATGATGAACGAATGAATATAACAACGAAACCCATATTCGATATTGGGTGACGCCCATTACTAAGAAGAGTTGATTATTAAACAAATCCACGACCTCCAAGACAGTGCATTATACGCGTAAACATTATTCAAACGACGCCACGAAAACGGCGGCACTTTTGCGGGTTAAATTTTGGCGCCAACACACCACGGCAGGGCGCTCGAGGCAAAGTTAGTCGTTTACCCGAGCTGCCCGGGTTAGGCCGGTCAGCTCCACAAGTTTTGTTCGCAGAAGTTTGTAATGATGATATGTTTAGGTGAGTGGGGTGTTTGGGATAAGGTTTCAAAGCAAGGGCCTTGGATTCCCCATGGAAAATGTGTGGGTCTTTAGTGGGATGTTGTGTGCAGATGGATGTTCGTTATTATTACGCCCAACAAGTTGGTGACTTGACTTACTTGGCGTGTGGGGACATAGAGGATCGCCTAGTTAAGTGGATTGACATCTTGTTTGTCCACGTTGGGGTGGCAATATTTTGGACAATAACGTTGATTGTTATGTGTACCATTGCATTGCATGGCGTGATTAGTATAGTGGTACCTTTAAAACCTTTGATTATAACTTGTGTTTTCATTGATTTCATGTTGTTGGACATTTTGAAACCCTGGGGAATGCATGATGCATGTCTCCCTCAATTTCATATTGTAATGTAAAGTGGAAAGGCATCTCAATGAAAAGCTATATTCTTCCAAAACAACATGATTATCCATGGAATGGTTCATGGAAGTTCTTGTAATGACATTTGTCACCACTCAAAACAATTGTTTTTTCTATTTAACTCCCTTTGGTTAACACATAAAGTTACCTTTTATCTAAAGATTTATAAAGTTTACATGTGAGAGGATATGTTTTTTCATTATGTGCCTTCTATGATTAAACAAATATATGAAAACGAGATTACTTTTAAGCCTAGGAAATCATTTCAAATGCATAATTTTGAATATCATGAGCATACTCGTAAAATAAGGAAAAGAGAATGTCTAATATCAAGGATATATATTCAATGTATGGGAAAGTAAATGTAAAAGGGAACAAGGATGGTTTTCTTTAATTTTTATGGGTTATAAATAATTAATTAAAATTTGTAATTAAAGAATGAAATAATAATATTTCAAAATAATTTTATATTTGAATTTAGGTTTTTGTAATTTATATTATGAAAAGTATCAAAATTTTTGGTAAAAATCATCTATTGTGATTTTATCACAGGATAGTTTGAACGAGTCCACAAAATTATGATGATGTGATTTTTACCAAAAATTTTCTTAATTTTATATCTATTAAAAAACAACAACAATTCATATTTATTAAATAAGAAGAAAATAATAAGTTATTGTTGACTATCCAACAACTTCTCCTTAATTTTTAATCCAATAATTTTTTATCTCTCCGATGGTAATTCGGATGGTAATTCACTATTCATATAGCAGAGGTTTTTCTATTATGTGATAATTGAGCTAATTTGCTTCAACCTTCAATATGATCTTCTTTTAATTAGCTATATATGATTTTGATTCTAAATATTATTTTTAAATAGTTCATGAATGTCATTTATTGTTTAGATAATGAAGTTTTTTTATTATTAGATAATTCAATTTTTCTATTATGTGATAATTGAGCTAATTTACTTCAACCTTAAATATGATTTTTAGTTAGCTATATATGATTTTATTTCGAAATATTATTATATATAATTTTACTTGGAAATATTATTTTTAAATAGTTATGAATATTTTAGATAATTCAATTTCATCTACATACAATTATCACAACACAAACCTTTTATGTGCTCATAATCAAACCTAATAATATAGCAGATCTTTTTCGGTCATGATCACATGTAAAAATGGTCTTTGTTTTTTCTCTTACTTAGATCCGTTGTGTTGGTTATGGATTAAAAGTGTGCTTATGATATGGTGTTTTATATACTTTAGGGTTTGGATTAGGAATGATTAATTATTTTGTAAACTTTGTTATTATATGTCATGTGTTTATGGTTTGGATTATGAGTGATTAATTATTTTGCAAATTTTGTTATTATATGTTATGTGTTTATAGTCAATACTAAATTAAAAAGGTTCACTTTTAAAACATATAACATTATCTTGTGTTATTTATTTTCATAATTATGATTGGGTGATTTTTATTATGGTCATATTCATTCTTTTTATTATTAATTTTTGGGTAATATCTTTATGTGCTCAATGTGCAATGGATTCATTGTAATTGTATAATTAGTACTCGGGATTATGTGTTGTTGAATGGGTTATAGTTTTAAACAATGATATGGGCTTACACGTTTAAGTTAGAAATTATAGATTTTAATATATAGATATTGGTTATGGGACCAAAAGGTCATGGCCTTGGTCATTTATGATTATTATGTGATTGATATCATTTCATTTCAGTGTTGTTAGTCTTTTTGTCAGTAGGATATTTCAATGCTTCTGATTTCTTTTGTTAAATTGTAGCAAGAAAATACGTCATTTGACTTGTGCCTTAGTCAAATGGAGAAATTTGAATTTCCACTTTAGTAGGATGACTTAAGTTGTAGTTAACATGAGTGGCATGGCCAAGTCACTCAGCTAAGTCAGTCAATTCAAGTTTGTGGGCAAAAAGTAGATTTATACATGAGTTGATTACTAAGATCTAGCAATCTAGTGGATTTATAGTTAGTTAAACTCAGTTATCTAATCTCTAGTCATGAATAGAATTAGTATGAATTCAATTGAGTAGTTGTAATTGTTGTTAACTTACTGATCTCTTAGTTAACTAGTCAATTGATTAAAAATAGCCCTAGTCATTCATGCAATTCGAATTACCTAATTGACTCGAGGAAAAATACAATTATAATCATTATTGTATACTAGTGAGTGCACAATGTTTGCATGTAACAAGTAAGTTAGTTATCTTGGGATTTACCCAAGGAAATAGGAGTTCTTCCTATTCTTTAGGAGTTGAATTGCGCAAGGAAATAGGAAGAAGCAGGATGCCTAGTTTGACTAAGTATTTTCCATGGAAGATTCAGGAGGATATTAGTATTTGAGCTTCAAGGATTGAAGTTGTCATTGTAATAGATCATTTTTCTCATCTGAAATAATACAAACAGAGGAGGGGTTTTTTCTCAGTTGGGTTCTCCAATAAAAATTGTGTTCGTTGAGATTGAATGACTGCATGTATTTCTATTGTATGTTTTCCTTTTCGCAGATTGAGTAGAAGAAATTTGTATCTATTGTTTTCAATTTGAATTCATTAGCAACTGTAAATTTCAAGTTATTTCTATATGGTAAACATAGTTAACGATCAAACAAGAACTTTACCGATTACCCATTTTTTTGAGGTAGCAAAAAAATTATCTGATTTTGAAAAGTGTTGATTAACCATATTTTTGACACTTTTTTTTATGTATTAGGCATGAACATTTTTTTTTAAATGTAGTGATTTGCATGTTGATTTTGAAAAATGTTGATGCTACATCAACTCTTTTTCTAGAGGGCTTGTTTTTTATACTCTAATTTTGCTAATGTATTTAGTGTGGATAATTTTTTTAAATGTTGTTGATTTTCATGCAAATTTTGAAAAGCATCAACATTTTTTTAAGTCATATTTTTTGGAACTTTAAATATTCTTATGTCCTAAGTATGCACAACTTTTTTTAAATGTTGATTATTTAAACATTTTTCAAGTTGTCTTATTTCTTTTCTTGTTTTTTGTCCTAAGATGTTTGTTTTTTAAGGGTTTTCCAAAAATGTGTTTTTTGTTTTTCTTTGCAATGTTTTCTTATAATGATTTTTTTGTTGTTTTGCAAAGTTTAAAAAAATAATAACATTACTATTTTGAGGTTAAGAGATTTTTCATATATTTATGTACCGTTAATTAATACTTCAATACACATAAAATAATTGTCACTAAAAAATAATAAATTTTAAAAACGCTCACAAAAAAATACACATTTTCCATATAGATATAAATTAAAAAAAATACGAACCTTTTTCAACTAAAAATGACATGTTAAAATAAAATATTTTTATGAAATAAATGGGAAAAAATAGCAAAATTTTAATTAAAAAAAATGTGAATTTTTTAATATCCAAAGAGATTGAAATATTTAAGTTTTTTTTTCGCAAAAAATGATTCATATCAAATTTTTAATAAAAATACACAAAAAATAAATTGTTTAAAAAAATAAAAACATACAATTAAAACATAAATTAAATGTTTTTTATAAATTTCTAATTTTTTTCCAAATTGTTTTTTTTTTTTTTTTTTCTTTAAAAAAAATTAATGTTTTTGTTTGTTTTTTAAATCCTCCTATCAATATTCTATATTTATTAAATTTATTTTATGTTTCTTTTTTGTTAATTTTTTTAATTTTTTCCTTAAATTATATTTTTTTTATTTTTTTTGTTTTGTTATTTATTTTTATTTATTTATTTAAATTTTTATCTTTTATAAGTTAATTTTGTTTTTGATGAAAAAAAAGAAGAATGGTGGGTTCTCGAGTATCTAGGGTTTCAGAAGGACCGTTCTATGCCGTCGTCGCCCTCGAAGATCAGCTAGGTTCTAGATCTGCTTGGCGCCTGGCTTCGGGGATTTCAGAACTTGATTCTTTTTTTTGGTTTATGCCTGGTTCCTTTGTTGGAAAGACTCATGGCTCGAATCAAAGGTTGCAGGGGCAGGAGGATTTTTCTCACATTCTGGCTCAGCTCGGTTTTCTCACGGCGGATTTGGGCTCCATTCCTCAAAACCCTGGGCGTGCTGATTCAAATCAACCTGACCTTAACATGCTTTGGGTCTCTACGTTAACCTGCGCGTGTGTTCCGACCTGGCTAGGCAGCAATGATTGCACCATTTGGAAAGAGATGCAGATGATTTTTCCTCTATCCCCTTTCGGTCTGCTAAGGGAAGTCCAAATCGCCGCTCTAGGGCCTCAAGTATGGGGCGGGCGATTGGGACCAGATTCTGTGCAGACAGAGTTTCCCCTGTTCAACATCTTGGCAGAGAAGGCATTTATTCCCTGGACAACCCTCTCAGATTTGGAGTTGGATGGCTCAGATCTGACAAGAAACGAGGCATCCCAGGTTGTCAGGTCCGATTTCCAAATCTTTATAAAGACGCCAAAAGGAAGCACAAGTGTGATCTGGACTTATGACAGCAACAGGGTTTCAGATCTGAAGAATAATATCGCCGATCAGACTAGCTAACCGGCTGAGGAACAACATCTGTTAAATGAGGGCAGATCGATGCAGGAATGTAGCACCATGCAAGAATATAACATCAAGCCAGGCTCTACAATCATTCTCAATATGAGACTTCGAGGAGGAGCTGAAAACGCTGGAACTAGCTCACAAAGCAAAGGGTACTTTAAGGAAGCAGTGAAGGGCAAAGGGAAAAACCCCACAGTTATCCCTGAACCTCTGGGGCAGTACATTGTAGATCAAATGCCGGAGAGCCCATCTATCTCCATCGAAATACTAGAGGTAAATACTATATATTCAGATCTACAAAAAAATGCAGTTATCTGTATATTTAATGGCTTTTGGCCTAGAACTGATGCATTGTATCAATGGATTCACACGGTTTGGACAAAAAATTTCCAAATCTACCTATACCCTAAAGGGTTTTTTATAGTAAGTTTTGACACAGAAGAAGAAAAGGAAACAGAACTCAACCAAGGGCCATGGTTCTGGGGTAGTGCTGGACTTTTTATTACCCCTTGGTTTCCTGAATTTGATGCCAACACCATGGTGGTATCAAGGATGCCAGTATGGGTTAGGTTGTATAATCTTCCTTTACATTTCTGGCATTCAAAGGTTTTAATAGCAATTGGAAATACCTTAGGGAGAATGTTAAAGATAGACGGAGAGAGATATATAAAAGGAATTTTTACCTTTGCCAGAATATGTGTCGAGGTAGACCTCAGCCGAGGGCTACCTAAGAGCATTATCCTGAATCTCAATAATACACAGTGGAAACAACCTTTGGACTATGAGAATACAACTTTCAGATGTCGGGGATGTCAACAAATAGGTCATCTGTACAATGCATGTCCATGCCTCAACAAGAGCAAGCAACAACAAAGGAAGCCGAAAGGATGGCAGAACATAGATGCTGCATATAAGAAGACAACTACAGCAAAGAAAGAAGAACAAATACAACAAAGGATAAAGATCAGGACAATAAGGATAAGGAGATGAACAAGGAAAAGGAACAAGAGCTCCAGCTGGAAATAAGTGGTAATAAACGAAGTCACAGTCCTGTGGGATCAGATTCAGATAAGGAGAAACCAATGAGTACAATGGAAAACCAGCTTGCCGTTATTGACTCCACTCCCAACATGGATGGTTGGCGAAAAGTGGAAAAGAAGAAGGGTAGGAAGACTTAGGCCAGCTGGGTTTCTTTTTTGGGCTGCACTCCGCAAAATAGGAGCAGCTCCTTTTTTTCTTTTTCTGCTTTTTGGCAGGGCTCTATACAGCGGGCTGTTCGATCTATTTTCACACAGCCAAATTGAAT